>JAMWET010005431.1:240000-250741 GCA_024036415.1 Prochilodus magdalenae | reverse complement strand
TTTTTGTTGTGTCCCCCCCAGCACACTCTAAGGATTGATGATGACCGCAACAAACAAACAACATTCTTCCCCCGATCCATTCCACACGGCTAGCTGTAACCCGACACAGCCCCTCCACTCTCCCGCTGTCTGTCCCCGCACCTCCCTCCAGAACTACAGGTGTAAGTAATATCTGGTCTGTATCTCTCTCTCACTCTCTCTCCCCTGGGTCTCCGGTGTCCTCTCCACTTTCGGTGGCAGCGATAAGATGTCTGCGCGATTAGGAGGGAAAGTAATCCTGCCCCGGGCCCGTACTGAATGCTCAGGCGACACAAAAGCGGCGGGACGGGGGCGGGGAGGTGTGGGGGGGGAGCAGGACGAGGGGTAAATAATTGATGGGCAGCACTTTCGTTTTTTAATCTGTAAATGAGAAGCCCAGGCGATGCTTCAGCCCGCTGTGTCACCCAATCCCGCCACCATTAAGATAACAAGATGGAAGATAATGATCCTAGTTAAGACGCAGTTTACATGGGAGCGGAGGGGGGCGGGGGCTGATGGCTCTTGGCTGGATCCTCGGAAGAAGACCCCTTTCGCGAGGTGGATCTGGACGTCCATGTAACCATGCGAGCTGGACTCCCATCAAAGACGGTGCACAAGGACAGACGAGTGTTATCTCGTCCATTAATCTGCTCCGTTTACATGCCACCTGGCGCAAGTCGCCTGAGAACAGAATCGGCCACGGCCGAGCGCGCCGGGAATTATCAAAGCATCGGAGCCTCCGGGTCAGTTTAATCACAGGTGACCCCTCAATCGGAGCGGGAAGGAAGGAGAGGGAGAGATAAGGACACAAAGAAAGGAAATGCAGGAGGAGAAGAAGAGACGAAGACAGTCAGCGAGTGCTGGTGATCCTCTAAAAGGCCAGGAAAGCGCTGGAGAGGACTGGAGACCTGTAGGGACAGTGAACGCAGCTGCTGGACATGCATGCTAACTAGCATCGCTTTATGGTCACACTGCACACAGGCCCCTTTAATCAGGGTTCCAGTAGACCTTCCTCCCTTTAGTCCTCCACTGGAGTAACAGTACTAAAGTACTAACACTCTACTTACAGCACACTAACACACTACACTTACTGAGTTACTGTACACCAACACACTACTTACAGCACACTAACACATTACACTTACTGAGTTACTGTACACCAACACACTACTTACAGCACACTAACACATTACACTTACTGAGTTACTGTACACCAACACTACTTACAGCACACTAACACATTACACTTACTTAGTTACTGTACACCAACACACTACTTACAGCACACTAACACATTACACTTACTGAGTTACCGTACACCAACACGCTACTTACAGTACACTAACACATTACACTTACTGAGTTACTGTACACCAACACACTACTTACAGCACACTCACACATTACACTTACTGAGTTACTGTACACCAACACACTACTTACAGCACACTAACACATTACACTTACTGAGTTACCGTACACCAACACACTACTTACAGCACACTAAACCACATACACTTACTGAGTTACCGTACATACCAACACCACTACTTACAGCACACTCACAACATTACACTTACTGAGTTACTGTACACCAAACACACTACTTACAGCACACTAACCACATTACACTTACTGAGTTACTGTACACCAACACACTACTTACAGTACACTAACACATTACACTTACTGAGTTACTGTACACCAACACACTACTTACAGTTCACTAACACATTACACTTCCTGAGTTACCGTACACCATCACACTAGTTACAGCCACACTAACACATTACACTTACTGAGTTTACCGTACACCAACACACTATTACAGACAATAACACAGTAACACATGTACTACACTTATACTGAGTTACCGTACACCAACACACTACTTACACACACTAACAGGTTACACTTACTGAGTTACTGTACACCAACACGCTACTTACAGCACACTAACACATTACACTTACTGAGTTACTGTACCCAACAAACTACTTACAGCACACTAACACATTACACTTACTGAGTTACTGTACACCAACACACTACTTACAGCACACTAACACATTACACTTACTGAGTTACCGTACACCAACACGCTACTTACAGCACACTAACACATTACACTTACTGAGTTACTGTACACCAACACACTACTTACAGCACACTAACGCATTACACTTACTGAGTTACTGTACACCAACACGCTACTTACAGCACACTAACACATTACACTTACTGACTGAGTTACTGTACACCAACACACTACTTACAGCACACTAACACATTACACTTACTGAGTTACTGTACACCAACACACTACTTACAGCACACTAACACATTACACTTACTGAGTTACTGTACACACACACGCTACTTACAGCACACTAACACATTACACTTACTGAGTTACTGTACACCAACACACTACTTACAGCACACTAACACATTACACTTACTGAGTTACTGTACACCAACACACTACTTACAGTACACTAACACATTACACTTACTGAGTTACTGTACACCAACACACTACTTACAGCACACTAACACATTACACTTACTGAGTTACTGTACACCAACACACTACTTACAGTACACTAACACATTACACTTACTGAGTTACTGTTCACCAGCACACACTACTTACAGTACACTAACACATTACACTTACTGAGTTACTGTACACCAACACACTACTTACAGCACACTAACACATTACACTTACTGAGTTACTGTACACCAACACACTACTTACAGTACACTAACGCATTACACTTACTGAGTTGGGTACACCAACACACACTACTTACAGCACACTAACACATCACACTTACTGAGTTACTGTACACCAACACACACTACTTACAGCACACTAACACATCACACTTACTGAGTTACTGTACACCAACACACTACTTACAGCACACTAACACATCACTTACTGAGTTACTGTACACCAACACACTACTTACAGCACACTAACACATTACACTTACTGAGTTACTGTACACCGACACACTACTTACAGCACACTAACACATTACACTTACTGAGTTACCGTACACCAACACGCTACTTACAGCACACTAACACATTACACTTACTGAGTTACTGTACACCAACACACTACTTACAGTACACTAACACATTACACTTACTGAGTTACTGTACACCAACACGCTACTTACAGCACACTAACACATTACACTTACTGAGTTACTTTACACCAACACGCTACTTACAGTACACTAACACATTACACTTACTGAGTTACTGTACACCAACACGCTACTTACAGCACACTAACACATTACACTTACTGAGTTACAGTACACCAACACGCTGTGACTTACAGTACACTACTTACACATTACACTTACTGAGTTACTGTACACCAACACACTACTTACAGTGCACTAACACATTACACTTACTGAGTTACTGTACACCCTGCACAGTACACTACTTACAGCACACTAACACATTACACTTACTGAGTTACTGTACACCAACACACTACTTACCAGCTACACTAACGCATTACACTTACTGAGTTACTGTACACCAACACACTACTTACAGCACACACTAACGCATTACACTTACTGATGTACTGTACACCAACACACTACTTACAGCACACTAACACATTACACTACTGAGTTACACTGTACACCAACACGCTACTTACAGTACACTAACACATTACACTTACTGATGTACTGTACACCAACACACTAAGTTACAGAGTTACACTAACACTACATACACTTACTGAGTTACTGTACACCAACACACTACTAGAAGACACTAAACACATTACACTTACTGAGTTACGTACACCAACACACTACTTACAGCACACTAACACATTACACTTACTGAGTTACTGTACACCAACACACTACTTACAGCACACTAACACATTACACTTACTGAGTTTACTGTACACCAACACACACTACTTACAGCCACACTAACACACACTTACACTTACTGAGTTACTGTACACCAACACACACTACTTTACAGCACACTAACACATTACACTTACTGAGTTTACTGTACACCAACACACTACAAACAGCACACTAACACAATACACTAACACAGTTACACAACACCAACACATCACTTACAGCACACTAACACAAAACACTTACAGACATACTATACACCAACACACTACTTACAGCACACTAACAACACATTACACTTACTGAGTTTACTGTACACCAACACACACTACTTACAGCACACTAACACATTACACGTACTGAGTTACTGTACACCAACACACTACTTACAGTACACTAACACATTACACTTACTGAGTTACTACTGAGTTTTACCAACACCAACTACTTACAGTACACTAACAACATTACACTTACTGAGTTACTGTACACGAACACCAACTTACAAGCTACTAACAGTACACTTACTAAGCATAACCACATTACACTAACACATTACCTTACTGAGTTACACCAAACACATCTAACTTACAGTACACTAACACATTCACACTTACTGAGTTACTGTACACCAACACGCTACTTACAGCACACTAACACATTACACTTACTGAGTTACTGTACACCAACACACACTACTTACAGCTACCACTAACACATTTACACTTTACACTTACTGAGTTAACTGTACACCAACACACTACTTACAGCACACTAACACATTACACTTACTGAGTTACCGTACACCAACACAACTACTTACAGCACACTAACACATTACACTTACTGAGTTACTGTACACCAACACACTACTTACAGCACACTAACACATCTACACTTAACTGAGTTACTTTGTACACCAACACACTACTTACAGTTACACTAACACATTACACTTACTGAGTTACTGTACCGCCCAACACACTACTTACAGCACACTAAACACATTTACACTTACTGAGTTACTGTACACCAACACACTACGTACTTACAGTACACTAACACATTACACACCTTACTGAGTTAACTGTACACCAACACGCTACTTACAGCACACTAACACATTACACTTACTGAGTTTTTACTGTACACCAACACGACTACTTACAGTTACACTAAACACATTACACTTACTGAGTTACTGTACACCAACACACTACTTACAGCACAACTAACACATTACACTTACTGAGTTACACTTACACCCGACCACACTACTTACAGTACACTAACACATTACAACTTACTGAGTTACTGTACACCAACACACTACTTACAGGCACACTAACACATTACACTTAACTGAGTTACTGTACACCGAACACGCTACTTACAGTACACTAACGCATTACACTTACTGAGTTACCGTACACCAACACACTACTTACAGCACACTAACAACATTAACCTTACTGAGCTTAACCGTTTACACCGACACGCTAACATTACAGCACACACCTAAACACATTACACTTACTGAGGGCTACCGGACACCAACACACCAACTACTTAACAGCACACTAACACATTACACGAATACACTGAGTTACCGCCTACACCAACACACTACTTACAGCACCATAACACATTACCACTTGCCGAGTTACCGTACACCAACACGCTACTTACAGCACACTAACACATTACACTTACTGAGCTACCGTACACCAACACACTACTTACAGCACACTAACACATTACACTTACTGAGTTACTGTACACCAACACACTACTTACAGTGCACTAACACCTGCCTGAAGCCTGAAGTTACTATCACCACTCAGACATGCAGCTATAGGGATTAACATTAGCTTGGCGTTACCAGCGTTGAGTTGTGGTTATGGTGAAACTCGTACCTGAGGATTTCGAACCAGCACACTCTTAGCTTGTACACACATCTACGTGCACACCGTTAACATACCCGCACTGCATTTGAAGGCCGCCTCAACGAGGCACTTGGCCGTCCCCTGACTGCTTGACCTTTGCGGTCACTGGGACGTACAGGCTGATGGCCTCTCCAGCCTTGGGACCAGCAAACCAAGCCGAACACCATAAGCAAGAGCCATACAAGCCTGGGTCCCATCTCCATCCATCAGACAGGGGGAGAATGACGCGCAGGAAATGCGGCGAGCTGAGATCACCGTGAATAAAGACGTCTATTAGCAGAATGAAGAATCTTTCACCGAGCGGGGTGACCTCAGCGCGGCCACGTGACGTCCATCAAGGAAGGCCGTTGGCTGGCGGGCGCGAGTGAGCGATGCGAGAGGCGGGAGGAGATGGGCTCCAGGGCCGTCCGTTTCTGCCCTCCACTCTAATACGCTACCCATCATGCATTCCACTCGGCCTCTAATGAAAGCGCAAGGCCCCATCAGTCACGGAGCAAGAGGCAAATGGAAATCCGGTCGTCCTCAGGAGAGACGCGCGCGCACGCATCCGTACATGACTGATCATCATCGCCGCCGAGCGCAGAGCAACAACATATTAATATTCACTAAAAAACCTTTAAGGGTTTTTTTAACGCTCCTGTTTTTCAGGGAGGCCGAACGGCGGTTTAAATTTTCACACCAGCTGGAACGGAATTCAGCATTCCGGTTCGGAAGCTTGTTTGGTCCCTGTCTTTATTTACAATGCTAACAGATCCATAACAGAACTCCATTGTCTTATTCTGGGTTCATATGTAGAGCAGGTCCTTCACAACGTCCTGCTGAGAAACACAGCGTAGTGCCTCTGAGCTCCTGCTCGTGTCTCTCGTTCTCTCTGAAAGACACAGTAAATAAAATTCCGAACACAGATGGCCAAGGTAAATTCGGAGGCCTCCCTGGAGACCAGCTCTCCATTAGGTCCATCAGCGAGAGGCTGTTTGTCTGTTAGTAGAAATTCCCATAAAAGTGTGTGTGTGTGTGTGTGTGTGTGTGTGTGTGTGTGTGTGTGTGTGTGTGTGTGTGTGTGTGTTGGGGGGGGGGGTCTTTCAGCTGGCTGCTTAATTACCTATATACCCTTGACACATTTAGAAGACAGAACGCATTACTGAAGTGTACAAACCATGGCCTCATGTTTATTCATGACTTTAATGAGTAATATTAGAATATCTCACATGCCTTTCTCTTTAAAGAGGATATGTATGTATGTCATACGTTATTCGTGTTTTATTTTTTCCTCTGAAGTCCACATGGAGGAACGTTTCCCCCAGATATGGGAAAAAAGGCCATACATTATCTCATTGCATGACTTACTATCTCGTATAATTCATATAATTATGACTTATCATGTCATACTTACAACTTACTGTCTCGTAATTATGACTTAGTATGTCTTACAATATACTATCTCATAATTATGAATTGCTATTATATAATTATGACTTAGCATGTCATAATTACAACTTACTATCTCATAATTATGGATTACTATCTTATAATTATGACTTACAGTCTCTTAATTATGACTTAGCATGTTTTACAATATACTGTCTCATAATTATGAATTGCTATTATATAATTATGACTAAGCATGTCATAATTACAACTTACTATCTCATAATTATGGATTACTATCTTATAATTATGACATATTATCTCAATTATGAAATACAATCTTATAATTATGACTTAGCATGTCATACTTAAAGCTTACTATCTCACTATTGTGACCTAGCATGTCATACAACATACTGTCTCATTATTATGACTTTAGGGCCTTTTTACCCTGGAAGTGGCTTCCATACATACGGCCATGTTCCAACCTCTCTATTTATCTCTTAGAATAAATTATTTTTGCTACTGTCCATTTAAGACTTATATATGTAAATGAGGTCTGTTCTGATTGGATGCCCTGTATTGTTTTTTGCTCAAAAGTCCGAACCGGACTGAAACACTCCTTATAACTTCTATGAATGGGCGGGGCTTAACTGCTGTAGGCTGAATAGATGGATGTATGAAAATACTTAGGCTTTTGTGACATCACAAAAAGGAAGAAACTCAAACGGGCTGACAGATACACGGTCTGGACTGGGGAGTGTGAACCACACGAGTCGAGACTTTAACAAAGTTTACTTTCTGTATTTAAATACCAGTGTTTTAAAAGTGTTTAATGTCTGTGATACTGGCCCTTTAATCTCACCTGCCTGTAATGCATGTGAGAACTCATCTCAAAGAATAACTGTCTCTCTCTCTCCACCCTTCCCCTCTCACCCCTCTCATCTCTCTCGTCCTCTCTCTCTCTCTCTCTCTCTCTCTCTCTCTCTCTCTCTCTGCCTGTTTGCCTGTTTTACTCCCAGGGGTTCTTCCGCCGAAGCATCCAGAAGAACATGGTGTACACATGTCACAGGGACAAGAACTGCATCATCAACAAGGTGACGAGGAACCGCTGTCAATACTGTCGGCTGCAGAAGTGCTTCGCCGTCGGAATGTCCAAAGAGTGTGAGTGCCGGAGTCGAGCTAACCTGCTAATCCTCACACAGTGTATCCGACAGCCTACGGGATATTCCATTGATTCCAGTGGAACTGTGATTCGGCCACTGCCTGTATATACACAGTGTCTGTTACAGTTTACACACATTTCATAAAACAGTCAGGACTAAACCGGATATTACACCATGTACTAAAGGATTCACTGCGCTAATTACTGAGCTGAACATTAGCGTTCGTGGGCCAACAGGCATCCGCTGTCCTCTTACTATCAGGGACTGGATGTACACAAAAGCACACATAGCCCTACATTAACATAACAACCAACTAACACCAGAACTGACCAACACTACAGCCGACTAACGCTACAGCCCACCCACACTACAACTGACCAACTCTAGCCAATCAGTGCTACAGCCGACCCACACTATACCTGACTAACGCTACCGCCAACCAATGCTTCAGACAGCAAACGCCACAGCCGACCAACACTACAGTCGACCAGCACTACGGCCAACAAGCACTATAGTCAACCAACAGTATAGCTGACTAATGCTACAGCTAACTAATGCTACAGCCCACCAACACTACAGTTGACCTACACTACAGCCGACTAACAGCGTAGCCAACTTACACTACAGCCCACCAACTCTACAGCCCACCAACACTACAGCCGACCTACACTACAGTCGACTAATGCTACAGTCCACCAACACTATAGCCTACCTACAGTATAGCCGACCTACACTACAGCCGACTAATGCTACAGCCCACCAACACTACAGCCAACTAACACTATAGCTGTCCTACGCTACAGCCAACTAATGCTACAGCCCACCAACACTACAGCCAACTAATGCTACAGCCCACCAACACTACAGCCAACTAACACTATAGCTGTCCTACGCTACAGCCAACTAATGCTACAGCCCACCAACACTACAGCCGACCTACACTACAGCCGACTAATGCTACAGTCCACCAACACTATAGCCTACCTACAGTATAGCCGACCTACACTACAGCCGACTAATGCTACAGCCCACCAACACTACAGCCAACTAATGCTACAGCCCACCAACACTACAGCCGACTAATGCTACAGCCCACCAACACTACAGCCAACTAATGCTACAGCCCACCAACACTACAGCCGACTAATGCTACAGCCCACCAACACTACAGCCAACTAACACTACAGCTGTCCTACACTACAGCTGAACAACGCTATAGCCGATCAGCACTATTCCCAACTAACACTACAGCCAACCGACACTTCAGCTGACTAACACTACAGCCATCTCAGGAAAGCTAAACATTGTGATTCATATTGTGTATCATAAAAATGTCATTAAGTGTCGTAACATATATTTTATGATGTTGCTTAGATATTGCCATATTGCCCACCCCAGCATACATACTTACACTGAATTGAATTTCGCAGAGTTGTTAGCCTGATATTTAATTCCTGACCTCCTGTGAGCAGAGACTTCAGTGAGAGCTGGCACCATGAAAGACCACCCGAGTATTTGAGCACTGGTGTGTATCCATAGCCAGATATTTCAGAGAGTAAGGAGCGATGCTGGAAACGCTTCCCTGTCGAAGCCATCACATTTACATTACCGGTGCAGCTGTGGTGGTATTAGAGTGGTGTAGTGCCTCGTATCCAGGTCATGGGTTCAAATCCCTTCCTGGTGAAGCTTAGAAAGAAGACTAAAGGTCAGGCATGAGTGTTAGCGCTACGCTCGCTAGCTGCAGCCTTGAATACGTAAGGCCAGTGTGTTCTGACATGGAGGCTCTCACCTCAGGGCCGGAGAATCCTCTCTTAGGGAGATGTTTGAGGAAATGCCAGACAGCCCGGAGGCCTTTATCTCTAAGTGGTGCTGGAGCTCCTACCCTGTGCTGTCACTAGCGTTGTCAGTGCTCGTTCCATTCGGTGCTAACATACTGATACCGCCATAACGGAAAGCTTTGCCGTTGTTGGGAAAGTCGGAATGACGGTAGATACCTCTCAGTTATGGCGTTTGGGGCTGCACGGATTCGTACCTCAGCGCTTGCTCGCCTTAATTTAATAAATGTGTTTTGCCAAGTGGTGCAGGCGGAATTGGAAACACGCAGCCGGCGCTATTGTGGCACATCAGGACACCCGCGATATGGAGTACCTGAAGTTGCCCTTGAAATAAGGGACTTCAGCTGTTGCTAATGCATCATTGCACTGACTGCGTCGCGCCGTTTCCGCCGGCCCTGTTCCTGCGGATCCGAGGCGCTCGCATTTCACACGTTATTGGAGCCCTTCGATTGCATCAGCAGTTATGGCCCCCGTCCACTTCA
>JAMWET010005431.1:212500-235000 GCA_024036415.1 Prochilodus magdalenae | reverse complement strand
CGTGTGTAGTGTTTACGGTCTGACGGTAACAACTGTGGTGGGATTATAATCCAGTATGAATCTGCAGCGCGTGTAGTGTTTACGGTCTGACGGTAACAACTGTGGAGGGATTATAATCCAGTATGAATCTGCAGCGCGTGTAGTGTTTACGGTCTGACGGTAATAACTGTGGAGGGATTATAATCCAGTATGAATCTGCAGCGTGTGTAGTGTTTACAGTCTGACGGTAATAACTGTGGAGGGATTATAATCCAGTATGAATCTGCAAGCGTGTGTAGTGTTTTTACAGTCTGACGGTAATACTGTGGAGGGATTATAATCCAGTATGAATCTGCAGCGTGCGTAGTGTTTACAGTCTGACGGTAATAACTGTGGAGGGATTATAATCCAGTATGAATCTGCAGCGTGCGTAGTGTTTACAGTCTGACGGTAATAACTGTGGAGGGATTATAATCCAGTATGAATCTGCAGCGTGTGTAGCGTTTACAGTCTGACGGTAATAACTGTGGAGGGATTATAATCCAGTATGAATCTGCAGCGTGTGTAGTGTTTACAGTCTGACGGTAATAACTGTGGAGGGATTATAATCCAGTATGAATCTGCAGCGTGTGTAGTGTTTACAGTCTGACGGTAATAACTGTGGAGGGATTATAATCCAGTATGAATCTGCAGCGTGTGTAGCGTTTACAGTCTGACGGTAATAACCGTGGAGGGATTATAATCCAGTATGAATCTGCAGCGTGTGTAGCGTTTACAGTCTGACGGTAATAACTGTGGAGGGATTATAATCCAGTCTCTGCCGTTGCTGTTGTAATATTTGGAGGGAGATTACACAAATATACTATGTCAATTGGCCAATCACATCTCAGACATCGGATTACATTCATACCGGCTGAAGAAGTGCGTAAGACGAGGTGAATATCCACTTCATTAGAGAGAGACTGAACAACAGCAGTACCAGCATTCAATTACACCTCCTCATACCTCCTTCCTTTCTTTCCCTCCCTCGCTTTTCCTCCTCTCTCGTACGTTGACACTGGAGTGCACTCGAGCTCCACTTCTCCACTCCACTGTTTGGAGAGGGGCTTTGAAATGGAAATGAGAGCCCCTGAGCCCCCTCCCGTGTCCACCGATACTGCCCTTTATTTGTGTGTGTTAAGTAATGCTCAATAAAAGAGGCGATTAAGCTGACAGTGGCTGTTAGTTTGAGGAGAAAAAGACCCGCACATTAGGAGCACATTTCATCTGCAGGGGGAAGAGAGACCGGTTCCCACAGGTGCGCCGCTCCGGCGAGATGGGATTCGTGGCTGGATTTATTCCCTCCTGCAATGAGGGGTATTAAGAAGCCATTTATTTACGCGGCCCCCTGTCCCAGGCGTCGGATGACTGAAAGCTCCGGCCTTAATATAGCTGGAGCGGAGAGATAGCTTATTGGCCAGAGGGCAGAGCGGCGACTCATAGTGCTAAATCATTATCGCTCGCTGCCGCCAGGTTTGATTCCGTACAGTAGATGACTCTGACTTGGGCACTCGGAGAACGGAAGACTCACATGCCCATGCTTAACAATGACCTAGTTTATTTATGATCATCGGGGGGCTGCCTGAAGAATCGCATCCAAGCTGCTCCACCGGTACTGTCCAGGCATCCTTGTCAGCGGATGGCACATGGGTTTCCTTGCTGCCGCTTCTTCTGCCATCCTCTAACCGTGCTCTGTTACCGGGTCTAGCCATGCTCTTTTTGATTCTTCGCTATCCATCTTTGAGTTCGTTGAAGCGGCATTACTCTCCAGGCCACTGGGGGTGCTGTGCCACTTCTGACATCATTGTGTTCATATTCTGCCTGGAGCTACCAATGCCAAAGTGGCCATGCTGCTCCATCCAGACATCCACGCTGCCAGATGCCTCCCGTCTAGGCCTGCTTACTGCCGCTTCTTCTGGCGCACCTCAGGCATTCTTTGCTACCCACCCTTGAGTTTGTTGATGCACTGTTACTCTCCAGGCTGCTGGGGGTGCTATTCCACTAACCCCAACACAAACCACAGGCCTCACCACACCCCCTATCTTTCTAACCACCGGATATGCCCACCGCTAGCTTGCTTTGTCAGAAAGCAGACGTCTAGCAAACCACACTGCTGGTGCCTGCCTGAAGCATCACTGGAAAGCTGTGGTCAATGGCAACGTGGCCATGTTGCTCCACCAGCATTGTCCAGGAGTCTTTGTCGGCAGCTGTCGTCCAGGACTGCTTGCTGACGCTTTTTTCCATCACCCAGCCATTCTTCGCTATCCACCTTTGAGTTTGTTGAAGCGCCATTACTCTCCAGCCCACTGGGGGTGCTGTGCCACTTCTGACACCACTGTGTTTACATTCTGCCTAGAGCTACCAATGCTAATGTAGCCATGCTGCTCCATCCAGGCACCCCCATTGCCAGATGCCTCCCAGGCTTCTTGCTGCTGCTTCCTC
The DNA here is from genome assembly GCA_024036415.1 of Prochilodus magdalenae. Classification (NCBI taxonomy): domain Eukaryota; kingdom Metazoa; phylum Chordata; class Actinopteri; order Characiformes; family Prochilodontidae; genus Prochilodus; species Prochilodus magdalenae. Next base: position 232,540 of record JAMWET010005431.1, on the reverse strand, counting down.
TGCCATGCCTCAGGAATTTTTCGCCACCCCGCTTTAATAATATCCTCGTCAGACGTTTCTGATCGTTCCCAAAGACTTTCTTGCTTCCACTGTTCATGTTTTAGCCATCTACTTCTTTTCGTCAGTGGGAGGGGCATGTTCTCCTCCTCCCCCCTCCTACTCCTCCTATGGCTTTTTGTGTGCGGTGTGTATGCACCATGCTTGTGAAGCTTAAAGACCACCCGCACACTCTAGTGCCAAGTGAAGTGGCCGTTTCCTCGCCTGTTCCAGCTCGGATCATGAAGGGGATTAGGAGGACCTCTCTCGCTCTGATGGCGGCATTTACCACGCTGACATCCGCCCCCCTCCTCGTCTCTTCGACACTCGCTGCTGTAAATGTGTCAGCTTCAAGTGGCTGTTGAGTCACTCTGTTAGATCGCTATCAGGCCGTAATCTCCGGAGCATGCTGCCCAGCGGCTCAGCCACAGGAGGAGCAGAGGCTCTCCGTCCACCCAGCCGGGTTCACGCAGTGACCAGCCCACACTGAGATGCCCTCTCCTGCAGCCCAGTTATGAGCCTATTCAGTTCAGTGTCCTGTGGGTTGGCGTCCTGTGGGGCAGCGTCCTGTGGGGCAGCGTCCTGTGGGTGGCGTCCTGTGGGGCAGCGTCCTGTGGGTGGCGTCCTGTGAGGCAGCGTCCTGTGGGTGGCGTCCTGTGGGTGGCGTTCTGTGGGGCAGCGTCCTGTGGGTGGCGTCCTGTGGGTGGCGTCCTGTGGGGCAGCGTCCTGTGGGTGGCGTCCTGTGGGTGGCGTCCTGTGGGGCAGCGTCCTGTGGGGCAGCGTCCTGTGGGTGGCGCCCTGTGGGGCAGCGTCCTGTGGGGCAGCGTCCTGTGGGGCAGCGTCCTGTGGGTGGCGTCCTGTGGGGCAGCGTCCTGTGGGTGGCGTCCTGTGGGGCAGCGTCCTGTGGGTGGCGTCCTGTGAGGCAGCGTCCTGTGGGTGGCGTCCTGTGGGGCAGCGTCCTGTGGGGCAGCGTCCTGTGAGGCAGCGTCCTGTGGGTGGCGTCCTGTGGGGCAGCGTCCTGTGGGTGGCGTCCTGTGGGGCAGCGTCCTGTGGGGCAGCGTGAGCTATCGTCTCTGACTGTCCATCTACAAGGTGGACCAACAAGGTAGGAAAGAGTGGACAGTGAGTGGACACAGTCTGATGATATTCCTGGTATACTGAATATCGGTGGACGTGGGGGAACAAAGCAGGGGGCAGCACCGGAGTGGTTTGTGGTGCTGAAGCATGCTGGGTAATTGTGTAAACGATAATCATGTTTCTGTATAATGAGAATGATTGCCTTTGATGTCCCAGAGTTGCGGATCGGTCCACCTCTGGCTGGTAATACCAGGTAATTAAACAGCTGAAAAACAGGAGCAGGCAGGTAAACGGCTCAGCCTTCAGGTCAGACAGGTCACGGGAGGTCAAGTGCTGCTTGATTCTCCAGCAGAGCTCTGGAACAGGTGTGATGGAGGAGTTTAATACTCTAATGCAGGCGTGCTAAAGCTACCATGCTTTGCGATTGTAGAAATGAGTGAAACACGTGGGGTAATAATAATAATGATAATGAGTGTAATAATGAAGAATATTTAATGGTGGGTTCAGAAATAACAATAAAGCGGGAGTAATGGAATTAAATGTTTACGAAAGAGGGAAATTAGCATCAAATTAAAATGTAAACTTTATGAATAACAAACCATTAAATAAGAATTAAAGTGGGCGGGCTTATGGAGCAGGTAGGAATGAAATTCTTACTTTGGGCAGGTCGACCAAAATCTGTATACAGCCCCGTATCACCACGTTTTACAAAGCTGCAGGTTCCTCCTTCAGACTGAACGCGGCAAAATGCTAGCAGTGTTTATAGAAGGAAACAGACGTCATGTGACGGGTATGGCGGTGCTGAATGTTTCTGAGTGTTGTTCTCTCCTCTTCTGTTTTATTTGGTTGGTTATTATGGCATTTTATATATTAATAATGTATCTATAGATGATTCTACTGAACTGCTCCACAGTCACAGTTGAAATACATTTTAGCAGTTTTTGGACATTACACTAATACTAATACTAATACTATCTCTGTGTGAAGTGAAGTTAGGGTATAGAGTTTAGGGTAAATGTAGGGGTTAGGGTTTGGTGTAAATATGGGTGTTAAGATTTGGTCTAAATGTCAGGGTTAGGGGGTTTAGTGTAAATGTAGGGGTTGGGGGTTTAGTGTAAATGTAGGGGTTAGGGGTTTAGTGTAAATGTAGGGGTTAGGGGGTTTAGTGTAAATGTAGGGGTTAGGGGGTTTAGTGTAAATGTAGGGGTTAGGGGTTTAGTGTAAATGTTGGTGTTAGGGTTTAGTGTAAATGTAGGGGTTAGTGGGTTAGTGTAAATGTAGAGGTTAGGGGGGTTAGTGTAAATGTAGGGGTTAGGGGGTTCAGTGTAAATGTAGGGGTTAGGGGTTTAGTGTAAATGTAGGGGTTAGGGGGTTCAGTGTAAATGTAGGGGTTAGCGGTTTAGTGTAAATGTAGAGGTTAGGGGGGTTAGTGTAAATGTAGGGGTTAGGGGTTTAGTGTAAATGTTGGTGTTAGGGTTTAGTGTAAATGTAGGGGTTAGGGGGTTAGTGTAAATGTAGAGGTTAGGGGGGTTAGTGTAAATGTAGGGGTTGGGGGTTTAGTGTAAATGTAGGGGTTGGGGGTTTAGTGTAAATGTAGGGGTTAGGGGTTTAGTGTAGATGTAGGGGTTAGGGGTTAAGTGTAAATGTAGGGGTTAGGGGTTTAGTGTAAATGTAGGGGTTAGGGGTTTAGTGTAAATGTAGGGGTTAGGGGTTTAGTGTAAATGTAGGGGTTAGGGGGTTTAGTGTAAATGTAGGGGTTAGGGGTTTAGTGTAAATGTAGGGGTTGGGGGTTTAGTGTAAATGTAGGGGTTGGGGGTTTAGTGTAAATGTAGGGGTTAGGGGTTTAGTGTAAATGTAGGGGTTAGGGGTTTAGTGTAGAGATAGGGGTTAGGGGGTTTAGTGTAAATGTAGGGGTTAGGGGGTTTAGTGTAAATGTAGGGGTTAGGGGGTTAGTGTGTAAATGTAGGGGTGAGGGGTTTAGTGTAGATGTAGGGTTAGGGGTTTAGGGATGTAGGGGTTAGGTGTTAGTGTAAATGTAGGGGTTAGGGGGTTTAGTGTAAATGTAGGGGTTAGGGGTTTAGTGTAAATGTAGGGGTTAGGGGGTTTAGTGTAGATGTAGAGGTTAGGAGGGTTTAGTGTAAATGTAGGGGTTAGGGGTTTAGTGAAAATGTAGGGGTTAGGGGGTTTAGTGTAATTGTAGGGGTTTAGTGTAAATGTAGGGGTTAGGGGGTTTAGGGGGGTTTTTAGTGTAAATGTAGGGGTTAGGGGGTTTAGTGTAAATGTAGGGGTTAGGGGGTTAGTGTAAATGTAGGGGTTAGGGGGTTTAGTGTAAATGTAGGGGTTAGGGGGTTTCGTGTAAATGTAGGGGTTGGGGGTTTTAGTGTAAATGTAGGGGTTAGGGGGTTTAGTGTAAATGTAGGGGTTAGGGGGTTTAGTGTAAATGTAGGGGTTAGGGGTTTAGTGTAAATGTAGGGGTTAGGGGGTTTAGTGTAAATGTAGGGGTTAGGGTTTAGTGTAAATGTAGGGATTAGGAGTTTAGCGTAAATGTAGGGGTTAGGGGTTTAGTGTAAATGTAGGGGTTAGGGGTTTAGTGTAAATGTAGGGGTTAGGGGTTTAGTGTAAATGTAGGGGTTAGGGGTTTAGTGTAAATGTAGGGATTAGGAGTTTAGTGTAAATGTAGGGGTTAGCGTTTGGTCTAAATGTCAGGGTTAGGGTTTGGTGTAAATGTAGGGGTTAGGGTTTAGTGTAAATGTAGGGGTTAGGGGGTTTAGTGTAAATGTAGGGGTTAGGGTTTAGTGTAAATGTAGGGGTTAGGGGGTTTAGTGTAAATGTAGGGGTTAGGGGGTTTAGTGTAAATGTAGGGGTTAGGGGGTTCAGTGTAAATGTAGGGGTTAGGGTTTGGTGTAAATGTAGGGGGGCAGAGCAGATTCGGGATGTTCAGTCGGATCTGCTGCCAGCTTTGTTTATTGTCTCATGAACTCGCAGTCACTCAAGTATGTCGAGCCAACGTGCCCCAAATACGAGGCTTCGTCCTAATCAACTAAACGATTCTACATCTGACTAATGAATTAAGCCGAGCGATTGTTTGCGTTCTGACAGGAGCCGATGATGTCGGGGACTGGCCATACATAGACCTATAATCCTTTTACCTCGGTGGAGGTTACTCACACTGTGTGCACATATAGGTCAGACCACCATGTTTGTGTCTATATGTTTATGTGACATGAGTCCAAATCCATCGCAGCCCTGGAGCACTTAACAATGACACAGATGATAATGGAAACCCCCAGCAGAGCTCCATTAATTCTATAGGAAGAGAGACACCCCCTCTGCTAGGCGGGTGGGGCTTGTTTGGTCTCAGCTGATTGGACGTGTGTCCATTGTCACTGGGCCAGGAGGTTAGGTGGAAGGATACCAAAGACGGGTCAGCGGGGGGTCCATTCATTATGGATTTATGGTAAACCATAATGAGCACTGGCTGTCCTGTTTTCTGGCCAAGACAGTCTGGACGAAGGCACAGTCCAGGTGACCTTTCTCCAGACAGCACTGGAGATAAGTGGCTTCAGTCCTGGAGCTTCGAGGACAGTGTTGCTAAGACTGGAAGTCAATAGTCACCCAAATCCTTAAATTCGGTGCAGTCTCTATATGTGTGTTGTAGACATGGTGTTACCATCACCACCACCACTGTAAAGAACATCTGCACCATTTCCCACCAAACCAACTCTCAATCTCAGCGGTGTAATAAAGTAGGAATGTCCTTGGAATTCCCTGCTTCCCGTATTCTTTCGAACGCCGAGGTTTAGGATGGGACTACTGTAAACAATGGCAGGTGCATGTGGGAAGAGGCGGCTCCGTTTGGTTCTGTAGGCTCACTGGAGAATTGCAGCCAGCCTTGCTTTGGGTTTCATCAGGGATGTTTTCCGAGAGCCGGAGTCAATCAGGGAAGCTCCATGTGGTGGCTGCGGAGTAATAACGCGGGATTTGTTTGGAGCTGGCACGGATTCGCCATCCCAGGTACCCCTCCCCTCCCGCGGAGAGCAGCTTCAAACATGAGCACCTCCAAGGTTTAATAAAAACTGGATGGTCCCCAGACGGCCCCTGTACGGCACCAGGTGTTCTCCTCTTAATGATCCCGTACGGCTCGGCCAACTTCATCAGCCCATTGTGTATTAATCACGGATGCCCGCGGCTGGCCGGCACCAGCAGGGTGGAGGGGGGTGCTTCGCTTTCTTGCTCCACTGACCCTGACATGGACCCGTAGTTCGATTGCGAGCTGGCCACAGATCCGCCAGCATGGTCGGCATGACGATGAGAAGGCAACTCCTCAAGGTCTCCATGGACAATTTCACATGCATCGGTTCTGCAGGCTGCAGGTAATACTTTCCGGGTCCAGTCCGCTTCCGCTGCGCTCCTTTTCTCAACCCTGGCTGAAAAAGAGAATGAGATAAAAGGCCTCAGTGGTTATGTAGGTTAAGGCATTGTCCCGAATACTTGAGGACTGATTCTGGGCTCAGTTGAAGGAGCTACTCCTATTTGAAATGTGGATCAACTGCACAATTCCATACGTCACTTTCTTGTGCGTACGTTCGCAAAATGTTGGGAAGAAGCTTCACAATTATTATCCTGCGTGGATACAAACACTCAAGTGGTGAGGGACAGCGCTTTAGGGATGCTTGGCAATTCACTGTTTAGGAGCACCTACAAACATGGAGCCGCACTCATACGAAACGATTTCGCGACGTTCCGTCTCCTACATTGTCCACAACAAGCCTTTCCTTGCTCACAAAACTTGGGAAGGGAAGTAACGCTACGTCGAAGCAGCCTCGTTATACGATATGAGCCAATGACGTAACCCCACATGCAGCACCAGGAGTGGACCCCATCAGAGTTCCCTAGAAGCCGACCCTGGACCGGTGATCTCAGAGGGACCACAGATGCCAGAACCAGGCTCCCAGGCTCGAAAACAACTTTCACATTTGGCCAAACGTACGGAACGTGTGCAGCAGGCCGGATCGGCTCTATCATGAGAACACTGTTTAATTGCCTTTTTATTTCTCTGGTCTTCGGAATATCTTTTGATCTATATCCGTTCTCATCTTTCCGGCTGTTTTTACTATGACTAAGTGCTGCTGATTAATTGTGTCAGTTGTACAGTGCAGTTGTTTGATATGAAGGAAGACGCAGTGGTCCGTTTTATCTCAGCGTGGCGTCTTTGTGGAGAGGTGTGAACAGTCTCCACTGCAGCTGCGGTAAACACAACGCTGTAGATACAAAGGAAGACGTGCAGAGTAATAAACACAGCTGCAGATGTAGGAATAAATCACCTTATTAAAATTTCAGTCCTGAATTCGTCCAAACTCAAAGTGGAACGAGGTAAAAAAGATCAAAACCATACTGTATTTACCACCAAACCAGACTCTACACCTGAGTAATGGTACGCTTTGGCTTTTTGAATCAACTGGATGCGGCTCATGCACATCATTCAGTGAAGGACACTTTTAAACTGAAGGAAATGAAAGCCGGAATGTTCTGGAAATTCTAATCGAACTGCCACGATCATGGACCTCTCACATTGTCCCCTCATAGACATTACATACCTGGTAGCAGCCATGAGAGAAACTATATCCCTCACCTTACAATACAGTCACCTCTAATACCATTGGAACCATGTAGTAAGTTCCTGGCAATCACCTGGAATACCATAACAACCACTTGACTTACAATAAACTAGCAGGAAAGCTCAAACAACTACCTGGAATACTATATCCACTCCCTAACAGCCCTGAGAGCATGAGGATAGTTGATCACTGTTGCCCACTAACAGTAGCCCTGGTGGTTCACTGGTTTTGCTCAGCCTTTTCCGAGATAAACTTGGATACTTGCAATACCGTATCAAACACCTGGAACAACAACTTAACAATGATCTTAGCAACCACTTGGAACACCTTTCCAATTTACAATGGACAAACAACTACCAACCAATGCCCCAGTATGGAACCGGAACCCTATATGCAGCTATCTGGGAATATTCTAGCAATTACGGGATATGGAATACCATATCTCACACACAGAATACAGTAACAACAACTTAACAATGCTCTAGCAACTACTTGGAACACCTGTGACCAAATCAGCAACAAACGATCACCCAACAAAGACTAAGAACCACCTGGAATACCACAGGATCCACCTAGCCGGAGATTAACAGGTGGGGATTGCTATATAAGCCCAGGTAGGTTACCAGAAACGATTAACGGCTGTTTACAAGTTCTTTAACTTTTTAAATTTTTGATAACCAACTGTTCCTTCTGGTTACTGTTCCATGAAACAGCTTTCTCCTTTAAGTGGTTTGTATACCAGTGTGAGGTCAGGGTGAGGCTGGTTCCTGACTGAGGGCTCTAATGGTTGTGTTGGAGGGACTTGTTAATGGTTGATGTGCTCATCTGTTCATTCCCGTTCTTTGTGCGGCACTGCACAGTTTAAATCATGGCAGAACATTCCGATGGTTAAAGCTGCCTGTAAGCTGCGTGAATCTCCTACTCGCTGTAGAGCTCTGTAGATATGCCCCACACATCCTACATACAGTGGGACCCGGGATCTTTGCGTGTGCATAGAAGCAGATGAAGAGCTGCTGATGAATTCCCTTGTTTTCCCGTCTCTCCCTGCAGCCGTTCGGAACGACAGGAACAAGAAGAAGAAGGAGAGCCCGAAACCAGAGCTGTCGGAGAGTTACGAGCTCTCGGCCGAGCTGGAGGCCATCATCGAGAAGATCCGGAAAGCCCACCAGGAGACGTTCCCCTCTCTCTGCCAGTTGGGCAAGTACACCACGGTGAGTTGCATGCTGGCGGCATTCCCCGAATACACCCACATATTTTAATATGTTAATGAACATGGTGATTTTTATTTAAACCTCGTGAAGCACAGAACCCAGAGTTGGGCCTCTGGTTAGAACTCAGGGAAGATCAGAGGCATGTACTCACACAATGCTCGAGGAGACGGAACCTGAAAAACGCAACCAAGCAGAATCCAGTTCAGATCGCTGTGAGAGCACGTTAGCACAGCGCGACGTTGTGCTACGCCCTTTTCAGTCCGTTATGGATCACCATCAGTATGAAGTATTCATAATCTAATCCCTGAAACGTCAACAAACTCATACAGAGCGCATGAGCATGGAATGGTCCCTTGTAGACCCCCATCTCTACAACACACATACATTTTATTTACTATCTAGAACCACCAGTGAACCTACACTCTTCTGAGTGTCATTATCACAGAAGGTACTAGTCTTATCCAAGGTGGAGCCAAGGCTAGCTATATTCGCTGGTTCTCCAGATATCAAGGAGATCCATAAATGGTTGTCTGGATGTGGCCAATGGCCACGAACTAGGGTGGCCACTTTCGTAACCCTAAACAGCAGGACATCCCTCATAAAGGCAGGGTACTAGATACTAAAACAGAATTAAAATCATAACATAACTTATATAACACGTACCTGGTGCTTTACTCACCTAACTGGGTGGAATGGAGGACAATCGTGAGTCAGACTGGAGCTTACTAATAGGCTAGCATTTAGTGGGCTGACCTGCGGGTAGCCGGTAGGCGAGTCATGATGTCACATGACCTTGGTCAATCAATGAAACGTAAGGCATGTCTTTTGACACGAACGTGAGCCAACGGTACACGTAATATTGTTGGTGAGTGAACAGTTCATCCTGAAAAGAGGACTAATAGGTCCACCCAGGTACCATGCCGGACAGAGGACTTGATAAACCGGACTGTCCGGCCTAAAACCAGACATGTGGCCACACTAGAGCTAACATTAGCTCAGTTAGCTACTCTCGCTAGCTAGCTAACATTAGACACCAGCCGCATGCTAGAAAGACAGAACCTCAGTAGAGCCTCAGACCCGCTAATCAAATACATGAGTGGTCTTCCTGATGATACTATGTCCTGTACTTTCTGTGCAGAGTCAACCCGTGGGGCCGTAAGGTGATGGATCTCTTTAAATTAGCTCAGAAAGCAGCGTAGCATTAGCTTAGCTAGGTGGCTACAGACACCACACATGCATCACAACCTGCATCAGTAAAGCTTCTGTTAGTCAGAATGCTTGAGCATTCTGAGAGTGGTGAGCAGAACCGCTAGCTAAGCTAACGCTAACCAGCCATCGCTTAGAGCACTTGGGGGGCCATTGGGTTCACAGGTTCTGAGATTGGTGTTCGTTTTGGGGTTCTTCGGGCACGTTTGGCCCCGGGAACACCCCCCTCACCACCGCTATGAACACTGACTTGGTTAGTGGATCTAGAACTAACCACTGCACCTCCATTCTCAGGTAACCCTGCTAACAAGCCGATTGGAGGGAAGAGAATTCAGAGTCTTCTGGGACCTAAATTTAAAAAGTGTGTTTGGAACCTGGGAGCCACTATTACGTCAAACTTAGGGTCCGGATTTTAGTCTAACGGTCAATTGTGTTTTCTACTTTGGCACTGAGCCAGTTCAGTAGGATAGCTCATATAGAGGTCGTAAGAGCAATGGCGGGTGAGTGCATGCCAAGCTAACCAAAACTGTGTCCCATACTTTTATGAGTCAAACCATGAGGCCGGACCCCGGAGTTGTCCGGGATGTGCGGGTCTGATTCGGGCCTATGCCGAACACAGAGGCAACCGCTTGCATGCACGCCACTGTAAATCCCCCTTTAATGCAGCCGGAGTGCTCGATTATGAGCGCTGTCTCCAGCAAATCCCCGCCAACTATTCAATAACTTCCATTCTTCTCCTCCCGCTTTCCACAGCCCTCAATGGGCTTTTCTGCTCGGCATCTGGAGGTAAAGTGCTTTGGGTTTTCGGTGGAAATCAATGGCAGCGAAACAAGATTAGACAGTTCCTCACAAAGGCCGTTAGAGTGTTGGCTGAACAATGCAGCGTGAAGACTTCATTATTAATATAAAGCAAACAAAGGAGCGGGTACAAATGAAGCTGCGCTCGCTGAAGGCGGTGCGACGAGGTTGCGAGATCTGTCTGCTGTCGATGGCGGCGATAAAGACGATTGTTTCAGGTGTCGCGAGGGAACAAGCCAGCCGCGTCGTCAGCATGGAGCTCGGAGCAGCTCGGGGTGATGAATAATGCACCGTGCTGTGGTGCCTGTTCCTGCACTGTGTGTTGTAACAGAGCTAATGACAGGCTTCAGAGCATCGCTGTAGGAGCGTTAGGAGTGGTTTGGGTTGGGGAGAGCTAGTTCTTCATGACTGCTCACACAGCTAGAGGCAAAGAATCAATGAAGGCTCCACCTGATTGGCCTCTTTGTTGGGCCGAACCGGGCCATTCTCTGGGTACCGTCTTGCTACGGTTACATGTCTCAATGCACAACACAACAGTCCTGCTTTTCCATGCCACGTCAGCCCAGACCTTAGATTAGTGCTCCCCAATCTCCCTTCATCCTGGAGTCGAACATGTACTGCTTTGGGAGGTAACACATGCTCGCATTAGCTTAGGTTAGCAGGCTACATGCTAAAGCAATGTAGCTTTAGCATGTAGCCTGATTTTGGCTTCCGTCACTTCAGCACCAGGCGGTTGACTGTGATCCCGCTGTTATAAGCCTTTGTCGGCTATACTTGTGATAACAGAGCACCAGTTAGTCTGATCAAACCTGCACTGAGGTGTTGGCATCTTTTTAATCTAGCTCAGAAAGCTGGGTAGCATTAGCATAGCTAGGTGACTACAAACACCACAGGCTTTCTGTACCTCTGCAACACCAGTAGCTCGAGTACTACCTGCTTCACTAGCTTTGCTTGTAACTATAGTTAAGAGAATGTGTGACACGAAGGTTCATACAGCTCTCAAAATGTAAGAGACCACTTCAAAATAAAAAAATCAGTGTCTCTAGGTGTGCAGGTTCTGGGTTTGTGCTGGTTCTGTTTGATTCTCTACACTACTGGAACCATGTCTCCCAAACTCCAGATCAGATATTGTATTAGATCTGTGTATTTAGAAAATCACTAATGACCTCCAGAAGCCTGTTTTTAGAACCATGCTCGCTGTGCGTTTCACCCCAGCCACCGCTCGCCAGTCTCTCTGTAGGTCACCTGAGGTCATCTTACGGTGGGTAAGGGACATTGGAATGAGGTGGCGCTCATCACGGTCAGTAGAGAGGGGGTTTGGCCCTCTGCCAGTCTGTAGCTGTGTTGTCCTGTGTGTTTGCTGCTGGACCTTGTTCTTATGAACCAGACGCTCACTGTATCTGCAGTAAAGCTAGAACCCAACCTTCGGTTCCTCACTGAGAACCTGCGGTACATGTGGAGATGCTGATTTAAGAAGAGACTGGAGTGGGCTCCAGTGAATCAAACCCAAGCTGCACAACAGATCACAATACCATGTGTTTGGTCTGAGCGCACAGATTCCAAAGCTGCCAGCCAGGATCATCAATTAAGTGGCTCCTCCTCCTGCACACTAACTACCTACGGAAAAGGTAGAACGAAAAAAAACAGACAAAAAAAGAGAACACCTCCTACTGTAAGAGCTGGCGTCAGTTAAAGTGAAGGGAAGTCAGAAAGGAAGCTGCTGAACATCAGTTTTTTTTTTTTTTTAATTTATTGGCAAATTGTTCGATTTCAAGGAATTCTGGCTACAGGAAAGATTCACTCAGTACATCACGTCCCCCCCTCGCCCCTCAGTATGTGAAGGGAGCTTAATATTTGTCTTCTCGAATGTGTTTGACCTACATGTAGCACGGACTCATCTCTGCTGTGTCCCTTTACTGTGGACTCCGACTCCCATGGTTAAGTTTAGGTGGAGTTGAGGAGTTCCTTCCGTCAGTTCCAGCAGCAGGAGTCAGGAATCAGAGCCGATTCCAGAAAACTCAGGGTCGTGCATCACTAATGGTAGTTCTCAGACAGAGTCTAGGTGTCTTCTTTGTTGTCCTTCCACTCTGGAATGGTAAATGCAACACTGCCCCCTATTGGACACCATGCTATTGCATGCCAGTCGTACATGTGTTGGCAGACACAGAAATATAACTTGGCCCTCGCTCTCAAAGATCGGTTTCAGCCTGCAGGGCTAGAGAACCCCTCCTCTCAACATTCCCTTTTGAGCAAGCATCCCATAAACAACAGAAGTCAGGTGTCAAAACCTGCCCGGGTCGGCTTTCTTAGGAGTGAGCTCTGGACCACAGCTTCAGGGAACTTCAGGGACGCATCGGTGGGTCTGAACCCACACATCAAACCCAGGCACAGCTGACCCGACCACCATCGATTTGTTCTCGGCCAAGCTGACCCCTACATGACCTGGCATCACGCCTGCGCCGGTTGTCTTTGGGCCCCGTCCATCCACAAACACTCACCTGACGGAGAGCGAGGTCGCAGTTCACGAAAACTTCTTAAACCCGGCAGTCCTTTCCAGAGAGACGTGGTACACCATGACGAGCAAGGCTGACATGCAGATCGCTCTTCCCTATAGCCGGGCCCCGTGAGCCGAGGAATCCACAGCTTGAGGAGAAGCGGATTGATTGATGGGCCGATAGCAGTTTGAGATTAGGGCTCACTTTTGAGCGAGCTGGGGGAGCAGCGGTGCAGCGTTGCAGGGATGATTGACAGCGAGCTAGTGTTCGTCTCCGACCGGCTTAAATATAGCAGGAGCTCAGCATGCGGCTGCCGAGATTGACATCCATGCACCATTACCGCGGCTCTGATCGGCGGGTTCCGCAGTTGAAGTGCAGGTTTGTGTGTAAATACGTAAAGCACACAAACTCGCCTGCACACATCTGTCAAGCATTCTGCATCCTGGCAGTCTCGTGACGCCCGACCAGTGCAGCTTCTGAGAAATGAATGTTTGGAGCTGGCTGCGTATGAAAACATTCGAGTCATGTCTTACTCTAGCTGTCGGTTTACTCTCCCATTGATAAGGAGGGGGCGAGATGAAAGCCGCGGCGAGGAAATGGCACTGTACAGATGCCAGATTTGTGACAGTGTATTTTGGGGAGCGGGTTTGAGCGATGTACAGCTCCTGCCGTCAGCCGTGATCTCCAGAAGCAGATCTATATGCTAATAAAGCATCAAACTGAGAAATAAACTGGGGTTGGAGTTTGAGTTGTGGAGAGGACAGAAGTTGCTTCAATGTGTTTACCACACTTTCTGTGAATCAGGTGTCTATAATGCATTATAAGCGCGTTCATAAAGATCTGTAAAGTCTCCATAGTTATTTATAATACCGGAGGTAAGCCATAACTGTGCATACATGTTCAGAATCACACACATGAACTGTTATAAGACAACGGTATAAGACTTCATAGCAGATAAAGTGACATAATGCATTATAATGTACATGTTTATAGTGAAACTGGTATCATAAGGCTTAATAACTAATGTTGTGTTGATTTGGCCACAGTGAGGTCGCTCTCTAATTCTCCCCAGTCTCCTCAAAATTAAGTTGATCTTACAAGTGCACATAACATCTTATGAACACTTATAAGCCCTCTATGAATGAATGCATTATGTGAATGAATGTATTAAGCTTTATGATACGGGTTAAGAACAGGAATACTCTATTCCCTTTAACACTTTATATCTCTCTGTGCTATGAAGCATTATAATGCGATGTTATACCTGTTTATGTGCGTGATCATGAACGTGTATGTACAGCTATGTCACGCCTCTGGGGTCTTCCTGCCGATCTCCCGGCCTCCATTTCCCAGAGTGCACTATCCAATGACATCACACTCACATGCCCCCAGTCATTCACATTTCAACTCCCCTGTGTACTAAGTTGTCCCACCTGCTTCTAACCACCCAGTCTGCTTATGAACCCCTTATGAACTGTATCCGATCTGGATCTACTGCTCAGCCGTTAAGGTGCTGTTACGTATGTAAGTATGTAAGTGTGCGGCACACGTGCTTGGACGCACTACGTAAAGACGGCAAGCCACATTCTTTAAAAGCCAAAACTCTGCAAAGTCTGCCCCCTGTTAACGGAAGCAGCGTTCGTTGTGGTTGTTTTTCACTATGAACTCTTCCACATGGGGGCGGCGTGGAGCAGGAGGTTGCAGAAAACGCGTCCTGAGGAATTTATTTACTTGTAAAGATCGGGCTCCGCTGTCTGCCATTTTTGGAGCTTGGAGCGGCTGTGTAGCTCCCGTGGAATCATGGGATAGGACAGTATGCTGTGGTCGCATACTTCAAAATCTTTCCTGATGTAGTACGTCTTCTGGGATGTACTCGTGCACTGCTTTCACGTACTGTGTAGTATGGAAGTACGCCAATTCAGACGCAGCTACAGACACGCAAGTTTTTCCAAACGCGTTTCCAACTCGCCATAATCCCCCCTCCACCAAACTTTACACTGTGTGCAGTGTAGACAGACAGGTACTGTTCTCCTGGCAACCAGACGGAGAAGCGTGATCGGTCACTCCAGAGAACACGCCTCCACTGCTCTAGAGTCCAGGGGCGGAGCTTTACACCACTGCGTTCCACGCTCTGCACTGCACTTGGTGATGTAAGGCTTGGATGCAGCTCCTCGCCATGGAAACCCATTCCATGAAGCTCTACACACTGTTCCTGAGCTGATCTGAAGGCCACATGAAGTTTGGAGGTCTGTAGTGATGGACTCTGTAGAAAGTTGGTGACCTCTGTGCACTATGACCCTCAGCATCCGCTGACCCCGCTCGGTCATTGAATGCGGGTTACATATCGACGTTGTCCAATGAAGAACATGTATCTCCATTTTTGTCCATTTTGACTTTTATGCTTCATTTGAAAACAGCCGCTGCCGTTTACACACTGTGAGATTTGCATGATGAACAGACCAACTGAAATGGTCCAGAACTGCTCGGAAGGACGTCTGGTTCCATTGACTTACATTAAAATGAAATGAGGTTTTTGGCCTCTCCTGTAAAGTTGCCATTTTGGAGATTCTTGTTTTTCTTGGGACAGCGATGATATGAACCTTTGCCCCGCCCACGTGTTCCCTCTGTACTTACACTAATAATAATAAATGCCAACATGGTATTTGACCAGGCGCCCACAGCTTTGCCTCTAAGTTTGAGCAGAATGCTGTTTGTGACCAGCTCGGAGAGAATTAGCCCAACGATTCGGTCACAGCCAAGAGATTAAACACCCGGCGTCTTTAAATAGCAACAAGTCTATTCAGAGCTCTCCGCTGGTGTAAAGAGGGCAACGGAGAGCACGTAGTGTTTGCCCGAACAGCGGTGCAGGGCCTTTATCTGGATCAGGGCTAATTATCGTGCCTTGAAGCCTGGGAGAAAGTCCTCATTACCACCGCCGATTGGTTCCTGGCGTGCCATTGGAAGCTTTTTATTGGCAACAGAAGAGGAGCCCCCCCTCCTCCTCGTCCTCCTCCTCCTCCTTCTCCGAGGATTAGGTTAAAGCTCCAATTATGCGGCGAAATATTCAAATCCAGCTCCTCTGTGAATTGGGGAGTTCACGTGCGGGTGAGGGAGAGGGGGCTCAGCCCGGCGATGAATAACGCTTCATTGACAGCGACGGTGACGAGACCTGGCAGCTCTAAAGGCAAAATAACAGCGTGAAGGAGGAGGCGGCCTTCGGATGGCTCGTTTGCCGAATATTGGCTACATAACCCGCTCCTCGGCATCGGCGTTTTATTTCCAGGCCCTGAGATCCTTGTCCCGCCGCGGCCCATAAAGCGGCAGCGTTCCCTGCGACGTTGGCCAGCTTATTTTCTAATGCCGAGAGTTGTCTAATTTGTTTGGATAAATGCCTCTAAATGAAATTAGAATTCCCCGGCCACTTCCTTGTTCCCCTCTATTGAATTACGGCGGCTTGGTAATTGACTGAGATTGCAAGGGAAATCAAACGACACCGTCCCTCCCTCTCTCCATCTCGTCCCTCCATTCCTCCCGGCCCTCGGGGAGCAAGAAGACGAGTGGCTTTAATATTGCGAGCCCAGGGCCCCGGCCGTTTCCTCGCCCCGCTCCGGCTGCAGTGGTAACGGGCGCCCGTTGCCGCGGCTCATTGGGAATGATTTAAGCACATCCGTACTGCGGCTCTCACTTAACCCAAGATCATATTTACTGATCTCCCTCTACGGCCGCGGACAATAGATCCTGCCCTCCAGTGTCCACCCGCCCATCCACTTCGCTCAGCGCCTGAGGAATTCTCCCAGCATCCCGGCGAGAGGAGTGGAGGGAGACACTGCCCGCACCCTCCCCCTCGCCAAAGTGAGGAATGGCGCTTTTACCCAAAGCCAAGCAATAACGAACCCGGACTCTGGTTTGCAGGCTCGAGGATATTTCCCACTTGATGAAATGACATCCTTCAAAGAGCGGAAGCTTCATTTTTCACCACCACATCCTGCGACTTATACATATACATGTATTGGTTTGGCCCGAGCTGCTCATTTTGAAAGCCGTCCGCCTAAATAAGTCACCCTGCTTATGAGAAATGCAGGCAGTGGCTTCCACCGGACCCATAGGCCGAAGGCAAGTCCTGGCCGGACCAAATCAGCCTGACTGAGGTGCTGCGTAACTGAAGACGGTGGGAGTAGCACCTGTATAGCACATGGGTCAAAATCTTCTTCATTATACAGTGGCCCAAAAAAGGCATTTGTGCTGTGCCTCATTGAAGTAGGACACTAAGTGTCCACCGGACTCATGCCCAGAAGTCCTGGTGCCCCTCCACCTCCACCCCTACCGCACCATCTGCAGGAACTGTGTGAGGATGTTCAAGCTGCATGGGATGGATTATCACAGGACTCCATTAGGAACCTCTACAGCTCCATACCGAGACGTCTGGCGTGTTGGGTTAGCGAACACGGCGGCCCGGCGCCATACTGAGAGACAGACTTCTGTATGTGTAGCTCAATAAATATTGATCATATCAGTCTAAATTTATCATCAGTTATTGATCCTGGTCACCTTTATCTTCCTTCCCAACACACCTGCACTCCCACACCTCCTTCTGGGTGCAGCTGTTCTGTTGATGATGAGTGTATATCCTGGGTGTGTATGTCTGTGTGTTCCTGCCCTCCGCCCAACGAGCACTAGGATAGGGTACAGCGCCCCCACAGCCCAGAAAGAGAAGGAGCTCAGAAGATGAATGAATGAATGAATGAATGAATGAATGAATGAATATGAGCAGCAGTGTCCCATTATGCAGCATGTCTTCTAGCCTGCATGTGTTCTCTGTATTTACCCATAATGCAGTGAGGTAGGGTTGCCAGGTGTGTTTACCTTAGGCCCAGTTGTGAGCCCTTTAGCTGTGTGCAGGTTACTGTTGAATTCCCCTCAGTCTCCTCCATGAAACAGTTTATAATTGGACCTGCCGGTTTTTATTCGCTACTGGGGACTTAAAGACCAGCCCCGTATCGTGCATCTAGCTCCAGGTTTTACTGGCTGTAAACGTGTTATCTCTCTCTCTCTCTCTCTCTCTCTCTCTCTCTCTCTCCCTCTCTCTCTCTCTCTCTCTCTCTCTCTCTCTCTCTCTCTCTCTCTCCCTATCTCTCTCTCTCTCTCTCTCTCTCTCTCTCTCTCCCTATCTCTCTACGCCTCTCTCTCTCTCTCTCTCTCCCTATCTCTCTCTCTCTCTCACTCTCTCTCCCTCTCACTCTCTCTCTCTCTCTCCCTATCTCTCACTCTCTCTCTCTCTCTCTCTCTCTCTCTCTCTCCCTATCTCTCTCTCTCTCTCTCTCTCTCTCTCTCTCCCTATCTCTCTCTCTCTCCCTATCTCTCACTCTCTCTCTCTCTCTCTCTCTCTCTCCCTATCTCTCTCTCTCTCTCTCTCTCTCTCTCTCTCTCTCTCTCTCTCTCTCTCTCTCTCTCTCTCTCCCTCTCTCTCTCTCTCTCTCTCTCTCTCTCTCTCTCTCTCTCTCTCACTCTCTCTCTCTCCCTATCTCTCTCTCTCTCACTCTCTCTCTCTCCCTATCTCTCTCTCTCTCTCTCTCTCTCTCTCTCTCACTCTCTCTCTCTCCCTATCTCTCTCTCTCTCTCTCTCTCTCTCTCTCTCTCTTAATCTCTCTCTCTCTCTCTCTCTCTCTCCCATCCCTCTCTCTCTCTTCTCTCTCTCTCCCTCTCACTCTCTCTCTCTCTCTCTCCCTATCTCTCTCACTCTCTCTCTCTCTCTCTCTCTCTCTCTCTCTCCCCTATCTCTCTATCTCTCTCTCTCTCTCTCTCTCTCTCTCTCCCTATCTCTCTCTCTCTCCCTATCTCTCACTCTCTCTCTCTCTCTCTCTCTCTCTCCCTATCCCTCTCTCTCTCTCTCTCTCTCTCTCTCTCTCTCTCTCTCTCTCTCTCTCTCTCTCTCTCTCTCTCCCTCCCCCTCCCTCCCTCCCTCTCTCTCTCTCTCTCTCTCTCTCTCTCTCTCTGTGTGTTCTGGCAGTGCTGGATTCAGGCTGTCTGCTGGTGGAGAGCACTGAGCTGGAACAGATGGGCTATTTAATGTAAACTGTTGGAAAACAAACAAATTAGCGTCAGCTGCTCAGCCCATGGTCTTCCTGAGCCGGTCGGAGCTTCGGAGCGCTGTTCTTCACTCCTGGTGTTGGATAATGTAGCCATGCTCTGGTGAAAGGCACTCGGCCTGGCTTGCTCTGACTGGCTGCTGCTCTTTCCCCCTCTCGGCCTGCCTCCGGTTCTCTCTGAGCTTTCGAATGTCCTTCCTTCTCTGATGTGCTGGTGCGTCAGTCAGTAGGTGGCAGTTCACTGATTGATAGCTTATATTTGTTTATAGTCGATTAGATTTAATAAACAAGCATCTCCAAAATGGCAGCTTTACAGGAGAGGGCACAAACCCAATTTACTTTTAATGGAGCTGGACTTTTTTCCGAGCAGTTTTGGGAAATTTCTGTTGGTTATGGTAAACAGTGTAAACAGCAGCTGCTACAGACTTCTCAGTATCTCCATTACTCCTATTCAGAACAGCTGCACCCAGAAGGAGGTGTGGGAGTGCGGTGGTGTTGGGAAGGAAGATAAAGGTGACCAGGATCAATAACTGATGATAAATTTAGACTGATATGATCAATATTTATTGAGCTACACATACAGAAGTCTGTCTCTCAGTATGGCGTCGGGCCGCCGTGTTCGCTAACCCAACACGCCAGACGTCTCGGTATGGAGCTGTAGAGGTTCCTGATGGAGTCCTGTGATAATCCATCCCATGCAGCTTGAACATCCTCACACAGTTCCTGCAGATGGTGCGGTAGGGGTGGAGGTGGAGGGGCACCAGGCCTTCTGGACGTGTGACAGCAAACCGTTCATCTTGGTGCTGACCACGGTGCCTCCACACACGGATTCGTTGGGCGTCTCCACCAAGACTAAAGCGGGACTCGTCACTGAAGATGACCCGCTGCCATTCTGAGTCACTCCATGACAGTCTGGTACGACACCACTGCAGTCTTTGGTGAAGGTGACGTGGTGTTAAGGACAGTCGTGGTAACGGTCTGTGTGCATGTAGTCCTGCGTGGTGCAGCCGTCTGCCGATGGTGCTGCACTAACAGGATGAGTCATGGAGGACACCACTGCTCGCTGGAGGTCTGTAATGGTGGTGTTGGGTCAGTCAGGTACAGAGATAAGACCCGTCTTTGGTTATGTCACATGTGCGCCCGAGTGTGAAGTCTGTCTTTTCTGTAACGGACGGTGAGGTTAGGTAGTTACAGCTGGAGCAGGACTGAGCTCTCCACACGGCAGAGCGGAGCCGCAGCGAGTAACCATTTCTAAATAAACCGGTAGCAGCTCTCTCCCACACACTACTCCCACCCTCTCTCTCTCTTTCTCTCCCTCTTTCTCTTCTTCTCTCTCTCTCCTTCTCTCCTTCTCTCTCCTTCTCTCCCTCTTTCTCTTCTTCTCTCTCTCTCCTTCTCTCCTTCTCTCTCTCTTCTCTCTCTCTTCTCTCTCTCTCTCCTTCTCTCTCTCTTTCTCTCCTTCTCTCTCTCTCCTCTCTCTCTCCATCCCTCTCTCTCTCTCTCTCTCTCTCTC
>JAMWET010005431.1:0-210000 GCA_024036415.1 Prochilodus magdalenae | reverse complement strand
TAGAAGACTCTGACAAGACATTTAATGGGTTGAAGTCTGACTCCCTCTCACATCTAAAGACACGTCACAGACGTTTAGTCACAGACTTTGAGTCACAGGCTAGGACTGGGAATCCTGCAGAGTCACTATTTACAAAACTGCAACTAGATTTGGAGTTTACTCCCATCATGCTCGCTGGTAGGCGTAATGTAAATACTGTAGCCCCATTCGTCAGTGTTTTAGCTAGCTAGCTAGTTAGCTTTAGCATAGCATAACTACCCTTCGTTACAAGATAGGATAACGTGATAGCTTTAAAACGTGCGTGATTTAGAACCGGACTGTTTACTGCACATCTCTGCGCGTTAATGAACTCCTGGTGTGTTCACGTTTGTGACGCCACGTCTCGGGCTCGCGTTAGCCCCGGGGATTTCGAGCGCTTCAGCCATTTCTGTCCACCTTTTCTCCTTTTCCACTCTGTGGTGGTAGAAACGGGAAGATACGTCACAGAGGCCCTCTGGTTCACTCCACAGCTCCACCAGCTGCTCCTCTTGAACAGTCTAGGAGAACCGCGGTTTCCGAGCCCTCGCCGGACTGCCCTCCATGTCGAATCCCTGCCAGACATTCCTGTGCTTGGCTCACGGCTTCCCGTTTGGAGCTGAAAGGAGCTCTGCTATTGGTTGTCAATAATGTGCACATCACTATTTGCGTGAGCCATGACCTACGACTTACGATAATATTAAGCAGGGTTGATTTTATCGGAAAGCCAGGACGAGAAACAGACTTATACTGACCGATTGAGATGACGCGAGGGCGATGCAACTCTAGCGAGACTCTCATGATTTTGTTCCGACTTTTGAAATTTGTCTGCGACAGTGAAACCGCTTGGAAATCGTTTGGTGTTAGGTCAGAATAAAAGGCTTCCATACTGGACACGTCCTGTCACATTCCACGGCATCCTAAAATTCTAGAGCCTTGTTTTAATGGAGGTAGGCACCCCAGCGTGACGCTGAGCACTCTTCAGTTCCCCACTGTGTCACAGCTCACCAGGCAGGCACTTTGCTATTACCACATTAAATTAAAGCCACACTGAAACAGAACGACACAGTGGATCACGGGTAGCCTGGGATGCACACAGAGAAGGGCAGCCAGTCTTTTAATGCTAACGTCTGTTAGCACAGCTGTTAGCCGAGGCTCCTTCAGCTTGTATCTTTCAGCTCAGTCTGTGAAGAGGTAGTAACTGGTACCAGGCTTGATCAGAGATGCTGAACACTTCATGACATGACAGTGTAGGGTGGACACGTGTCCGGTTTTATGCCGGACAGTCCGGTTTTCAACTCCCAGTCCCAGTCCTCCCGCAGTACCTGGACGGACCCCTGTTAGTCCTCTTTTCAGGATGAGCTATTTAAAATCTTCACACTCCAACAATATCATGTGTGCCACATCCGTGTCAAAAGACATGCCTTGCATTTCATTGGTTTACCAAGGTCAGGTGACATTGTCACTCACCTACTGGCTAACCGCAGGTCAGCCTTCTAAATGCTAGTCGATCAGTAAGCTCCCGTCTGACTCACGCATGCCATCCGTTCCACCCAGTTATGTGGGTAAAGCATTGTGCATGTGTTATTGTCACCTCTCTGTCTGTCTATCTGTCTGCCTGTCCCTGTTCATATGTCAGACTACGCCCCCCCCGGTTGCTTAATGGCATTGCTTTTCTAGCTCCCCCCTGGCTCCACCCACTCCCACACCTGATACCTATCTGTAACCCATTAGGACTTCCATTAAGACTCCTCTGTTTGCCCTGTCTGGTTGGGAAGTCTCTGTTTTCCCCTCGTGCCTTTTAGCCGGGTTTCCTTTCAGTCCTTGTCCTCTTTGTTTGGTAGTGTTTGTGTTCGTCTTGAGTTCTTGACCCTTGTTTTGTTTCTGCTGTTGTCTCTCAATTTATGGACATGTCTTTATTGATACCCACCTGTATTTTGACCCCTGTCTCCCGGACTAACTCAAATAAAGCCAGTATGCATTTGCAACCTGCCTCAACCTCCACGTTACAGTTATATAGGTGAGGTTATGATTTTAATTCTGTTCTAGTATCGTACACCCTTTCAGTATGTCCTCCTTCTGGGGGTGGGATGGTCTACTTTTTGAGATTATGAACGTGGTCACTCTAGTACAGTGTAATAATGAACTTGAGCCAGGGGTGTCGAGTGTACAGTGGTCGAATAGCCTGAGGACTGTGGCAAAGCTGCAGATGAGGCTACCAAATACCAGGCTAAAGTCAAAAACAAGCGAAGGGTTGATCCGGAAGTCAGAAAACCAGAGATCACCAAGAGAAGAGAGAGGTACAAAGCATTACCATGTACCGGGCTGCGCGGTGGAGAAACACTGGTCTGGAGTTCCCTCCTGCCAGCCCCGTACCTCCAAACCTGTAGACTAGACGTGTATCTTGTGCAGGTAATCCAACACCTGTGTGAAAGGCCAGCCTTGTGTCTCACTCTCTGTGTCTGTCTTTCTCTCTCCTGTTCCAGAACTCGAGTGCTGACCACCGCGTGCGTCTGGATCTGGGCCTGTGGGATAAGTTCAGTGAGCTGGCCACCAAGTGCATTATCAAAATCGTGGAGTTTGCCAAACGAGTGCCTGGCTTCACTGGACTGACCATCGCTGACCAGATCACTCTGCTGAAAGCTGCCTGTCTGGACATACTGGTGGGTGGAGTGAGTGGGTGTGTGTTTGTAGTTTGTAGGCTCCAGCGTATCTTCTGAATTTGGGTTTTAATGAGGAGCACCACCCTCTACTCTTCTGGGAAGACTTTATACATGGAGAGGAGAGATGTATGGGGAATGTATCGGTCAGTTATTGTTTAGGGGAACATGATTCAGAGGGTTTATTCAGTCTATGTTTACGGTTTACCTGAGAGAACAAGATTAGCCTCATTAGAAGGAGCGTACAGATTTAGGTGTCCTGGGTTTATGAGTCGACGTGAGCGCATGGCCGGACAGAAAGAACACTCATCATCAAAAGAATAGCTGCACAAATAGCTGCACCCAGAACGAATCAACCCACAGGAAACTAGGTGGGTAGCTTTGACATTGTAAGACACGCTCGGCTGCACATGTGACGTAAGCGAGGGCGGGTCTTATCTCTGTACCTGACTGACCCAACAGCCACCATTACAGACATCTAGCGAGCAGTGGTGTCCTCCATGAGTCATCCTGTTAGTGCAGCACCATCGGCAGACGGCTGCACCACGCAGGACTACATGCACACAGACCGTTACCACGACTGTCCTTAACACCACGTCACCGTCACCAAAGACTGCAGTGGTGTCGTACCAGACTGTCATGGAGTGACTCAGAATGGCAGCGGGTCATCTTCAGTGACGAGTCCCGCTTTAGTCTTGGTGGAGACGCCCAACGAATCCGTGTGTGGAGGCACCGTGGTCAGCACCAAGATGAACGATTTGTCGTCACACGTCCAGAAGACCTGGTGTCCCTCCACCTCCACCCCTACCGCACCATCTGCAGGAACTGTGTGAGGATGTTCAAGCTGCATGGGATGGATTATCACAGGACACCATTAGGAACCTCTACAGCTCCATACCGAGACGTCTGGCGTGTTGGGTTAGCGAACACGGCGGCCCGACGCCATACTGAGAGACAGACTTCTGTATGTGTAGCTCAATAAATATTGATCATATCAGTCTCAATTTATCATCAGTTATTGATCCTGGTCACCTTTATCTACCTTCCCAACACCACTGCACTCCCACACCTCCTTCTGGGGGCAGCTGTTCTGTTGATGATGAGTGTATTTCTCTAGCCTTAGTTCTGAAGGTGTGATTTACTGATTTAACACAGATTCAGATCTACCTAAAGGCCATTTTGACTGGAAAACTGAATAAACAGATGTGTGGTCTCTGACTTTTGCACAGCTCTGTACATGGCTGTCGTATTTAAAGGCCAAAAACAAACCACAGCTTCACGGCTGACCTTCTGCGCTCGAGTTACAGGGGGAAATGTATGAACGTGGTTGTTTGAGGAGACCCTGCCTTCGTCGGTGCGGTGGAGTGGGCTTGCTCGTGTGCCCATGCGTCACTGTAAACTCTTCGGCGTACATACCGCTGCATGTGAATGCGGATGCGCCCAGGTGCGGGACTCTGTTGGAGCTGTAACCGAGTTGTTGTTTTTGAGTCTGACTGATTCGTTTATGCCCCTGTTTGTTTTCTGGCTCGGATGTAAATGCGGGCCGCTGTGAGTGCGAGGCCCTCCGGCTGTTTGTGTGCGTGTGCCGGAGTGCTGAGCTCAGGCTGCCTTGGTAATGAGCGAGAAAGAGAGCTCAGTGATAAGGTGATGGAGGGAGCGACTGAGCGTGCTCAGTGTGGAACTGGGCCGAGAGAAAGAGAGATGGCCACTGATTTGATAAGTGAGTTCCCTGAGGGAGCGGAGATGAAGGGAGAGAGGACGGAGAGAAAGGAGAGAGCTTTCAGCACCCAAATCATGAGCCTTAACCTCCTTCTGTCTCCGCCTTCCCTTTTTTCCTCCGGCTACACCACCAGTTATACTGGAGGGACGCGGTGTGTAATGGGACAGTGTGTTATTATATTGGCTTAGTTTCTTACTAGTGGTCATATTCTACATGTGTAACATGCTCCTCCTGCAGCATTCGGGCTAGAACCGCGAAACTTGGCGGGATAATAGAGCCGATACCCGAATCGGTTGATTGCTTTTTCTCAACAGTTTGGGCTTACGGTGTTTGTACAGCGTTCAATCAAACACAGGGGTTTCCATAGGAATTAGTCAGGGCGCGGTGGCCCAGTGGCTAGCACTGTCGCCTCACAGCAGGAAGGTGGATTTCCAGCCAGGGAGTTTGCATGAGACTCACTATTGCCTCTCGAGGAACAAAGAGGTATTGCAAGGCAGGATAGGTTGGGGCTAGCTAATTAGCATGCTAACTTCAGTAGCTATCTATGTAAATGTATTTGATAGACCATTAAAACTGTTATTCCACATTCTGGTAGTCAGAAGTTGTTTTGGAATGGGCTAAACTAAAAATAAACTAAAAAAACTTGCTTATTGAATATCTCATTTTACATATTGCTCCTTTAATCCTAATATCTTCTCATTATAATTCTTAATAAGCAGTTTTTGGCACTGTGTCTTTAAGGCTAATCAGTTTTAATGGCTGTCCACTTTCACAAAGCACTCAGAGCTGAAACACCCTAAACTGGAAAGGGTAGAATTTACAGTTGAACTCAGAAATTTCTAATAAAATTTGTTTATATTTCAGAAAATTTTGATTTCCTGTATATGAATCCTTTTGAACTGCTGAGCTGGTGCATTTCGTCTGTTTACAAACCTCAGAAGAGTGAAAGAATGTGATTTTTGCCACATCGCCAGCATTTAAAGGCTCAAAACTGGATTGTAATAAGTCGTTTGTCACGTTGTGCAGCTTTGAGCAGCATACCTCCTGACTGCTCGCTGATATAGAGGCCAAGAAATACAGATTTGGCGTTATTAGCATTAGCATTAACGTTCAGGTTTCTATTTGCATTAGCTAGCTCCACCCTAGATACTGCTTATAGTTTGTCTAACTTCCTCCTGCCTATCTTCAAGATCAACAACAACAACATCATTCAGGAGGCTGTCATCCATCACAGGCTCTGAACCGAACATCTGCCTCCAGAGGCCACTGCAGGAGCCAGGCAGCCTGATCCCTTTCTGTTTGCCAGTGTTTCATTCAGACCCAGTGTTCCCTGTTCCTGCCATTCACTCAGATCCCGCTTTACAGGAGCGCTCGGCTCATGTACGGATATGACAGTGAGCCTCATGGTTGACCTGAGGCCACATGCGCTCGACCCTATTACCATAATCCCGTGTGGTGGGTTGCCTTTATCTGCAGTGACAGTAACCGCCGCTCCGCGTCCTCCAGGTTATTGGGGTGGTTTGTGAGCTGATGTATGAGCTGCAGTCTTTTCAGCGAGGTGAAGGAACAGACTGTGTAGTTTCCGGGTGCCTGAATGCGGGGCTGTTGTGATTACACGGTTGTGTTTCAAGAAATAATGCTCGAAATTAGTAAACATGTCTGGAAATAAGCTAAACGATCTTAACGTTCCCACGACAGTCCCATACGGAGAAATCTCAGGAATAACGAGGATAAATACACCTGCCAAGACACACAAACTGTCAGAAATGTTGTTTTAAAATGATTTTTTAAATGTTTCAAGCTAAAAAAATTGCTTATTGATTATCTTATTGTAAAGTTACGTCATTTTAATAATGAATAAATAAAATTAATTTAATTAAACACAAAAGATTTAAGATAATAAAAAAAATTCAACAGATCAGATACAGTTTTTGAAGTGCACATTGTAAGTCACATGGTTGTTCCTCTACTGATACACTCTTTGCCAATTATGTACCAAATTCCGACTCCCATTTGCATGCAGTGCGTTGCAAGTGTAGTCTAGACTCTGTACCTTCAGTTTGTCAGCAGTTGCATGTGTACAGTCATGGGGGGCTCAAAGTGTAGTTTGTGTTTACGACTGTGGTGTAAATGTATATTACACCTCTGTAACTGTAGGGGGAGCCCAGGAGCACAAATAGCAGTTCCCATATGATGCTGCTTTAACAACAAGCTGGAATACCACATCAACCTGGTGGAGCACCCATACATCCTCTAGCTGATAATGTCGTTACTGATTAAACATCCGGTATCCAGTTAGAAAAAAATTCAAAGTAGAATCCGACTTCTGGATCCACAGTATATGAAGTAGGTGATGGAACGCAGGATAGATTATTTTGAACTGTGGCTTTAAGTTGGTGGAGAGCGAGAGCTCCACGGCGCTGCTGGAGAAGCACTGCAGTGGGTTTATCTTCAGTTCAGTTCAGTATTTTCCAGCACGGAGAGAGAGAGAGAGAGAGAGAGAGCGAGAGAGAGAGAGGAAGGGAGATAGAAACATCTTTCTAACAGAGTAGTTGGCAGAATGGAGTCTCTAGGCAAACAGGATGTTCTCTATCAGTGAGCCTGTGTTGGGAGGAAATGAAATTTACTGTAATACTACACAAAACATACCGAAGGAAAGCGCTCGAGACTAACTGAGACGGATCGCTCTGTTCTCCTCCACACGTACACAGAAATAAACAACCCGCTAGCATACCCAACAAACCATACACCGCAAAACCATACACAGCTACACCATACCCAACAAACCATACACAACCAAATCATACACAACAAGCCATACACAACCAAATCATACACAGCTACACCATACACAGAGAAACCATACACAACCAAACCATACACAGCAGACAACAACCACATACACAGAGAAAACCATACACAACCAAATCACAACAAACTACACAGCCACACACACCAAAGCATACACAGCTAAACATACACACCCACAAAAACCATATACAGCTTTACAACCATACACAAGCTACACCATACCCAACCAAACCATACACAACAGCATACACCTTACCATACCACAAACAAAAAACCATACCACCCAAACCAAACAGACACAGCCGCAAAACCATACACAACCAAATCATACACAGCTAAACCATACACAACCAAACCATACACAGCTACACCATACACAACCAAATCATACACAGCTAAACCATACACAACCAAACCATACACAGCTACACCATACACAACCAAACCATACACAGCTAAACCATACACAACCAAACCATACACAACAAAACCTAACACACCACATACACAAGCCATACACAACCAAATCATACACAGCTAAACCATACACAACCAAACCATACACAGCAAAACCATACACAGCAAAACCATACACAGCCAAACCATACACAACCAAACCATACACAGCTACACCATACACAACCAAACCATACACAGCTAAACCATACACAACCAAACCATACACAACCAAACCATACACAGCAAAACCATACACAGCTAAACCATACACAGCTAAACCATACACAGCTAAACCATACACAGAGAAACCATACACAACCAAACCATACACAGCTACACCATACACAACCAAACCATACACAACCAAATCATACACAGAGAAACCATACACAACCAAACCATACACAGCAAAACCATACACAACCAAATCATACACAGCTAAACCATACACAGAGAAACCATACCCAACAAACCATACACCGCAAAATCATAAACAACAAGCCATACACAACCAAACCATACACAGCTAAACCATACACAACCAAACCATACACCTCAAAACCACACCCAACAAACCATACACAGCAAAACCATACACAACCAAATCATACACAGCTAAACCATACACAACCAAATCATACACAGCTAAACCATACACAACCAAACCATACACAGAGAAACCATACAAAACCACACCATACACCGCAAAACCATACACAGCCAAACCATACACAGCTACACCATACACAACCAAACCATACACAGCTACACCATACACAACCAAACCATACACAGCTACACCATACACAACCAAACCATACACAGCTACACCATACCCAACAAACCATACACCGCAAAATCATAAACAACGAAACCATACACAGAGAAACCATGCACAACCAAACCATACACCGCAAAATCATACCCAACAAACCATACACAGCAAAATCATAAACAACAAACCATACACAACCAAATCATACACAGCTACACCATACCCAACAAACCATACACTGCTAAACCATACACAACCAAACCATACACTGCTAAACCATACACAACCAAACCATACACCGCAAAACCATACACAACCAAACCATACACAGCTACACCATACACAACCAAACCATACACAGCTACACCATACACAGCAAAAACATACACAACCAAACCATACACAGCTACACCATACACAACCAAACCATACACCGCAAAATCATACACAGCCAAACCATACACCGCCAAAGCCTTTAATATAGATCTTCTCTGACGACTCTGATGACTCTGCAGAGCAGGTACCCGGCCTTTTCATAGTCATAAAGTAACCTTTAGAAACAGGAAGTGATCAGACCAACTTCACAGCACACAACACAAAATCAGATGGCAGGTAAATATCATTATCTTGTTCATATAAAAATTAGTTTTAAGCTAATTTTAAAACTTATATATAAATATAAATATAAGAAAAAAAATCTGAAAAGAACTATATAGTACACAGTGATGGGCTGAAGAGTGAAGAGGGACGAAGCGGAGCAGCCGGGCTTTCCCTTGTCTCTTACAGTAGGAGTGGACACCATAACCACTTTCTGGTGTTGTTTGTTTGGAGTATGAATATGAGGGAGTCCATCATCTTCCGAGTTCCTGCTTTAAAACAGAAAACTGAGCCCAGGTTTCCGCTTCACCCTGACTTCTGTACAGCTCAGTAAGTTTGGGTAAATAGAAGAAGCTCTTTCATACCACTTCCTTCATCTCCGACTTTCCCGCGCACAGACCCCAAGCCACTTTCACCTTGTCCTCTGTGATGACTGTTCATGGTGGTATATTGTGCGCTGGAGTTTGGCTTTAGAGAGGGGATCAAACAATGTGTGTGTGTGTGTGTGTGTGTGTGTGTGTGTGCGTGTGTGTGTGTGAGCCCAGCCAGCAGCCATGTTTTATTCTGTTTCATCTCCCTGACGTTGCTGCCAATCACTGTCAGCCCAAACTCACTGCATCAGCTTCAAAGGGTTCATATAGCAGCCATACGCACACACACACACACACACACACTCACACAACACACATACACACACACACACACACACACACACACACACACATATACACACACACACACACACACTCACACAACACACATACACACACACACACACACACACTCACACATATACACAACACACACACACACACACACACATACATATACACAACACACACACACACACACAGTATACCTCCTCCCACTGCTTAACATGCATGGATGCACACTGATCCGAGGATACAGAGAGGAAAACTTTTCATTGGGAATCATATTCCACCCAATGTCCACTTCCAGTTTACCCACCGCATGTCCGTTAACTCCATACTCAATGATCAGACTGTAAATATTCATAAGCTTATACAATCATACCTCACACCCCAAATAAATAACACTGGTACTCTGTTTCAAAGCTCTTACTGAACTGAACCGAGTATGAACACACTGCGTAGCACTAAATCCAATTAAACCGGACTAATTATGTTCTATATTTAGAAATAAATTAAATCCTATAATTATCGTATAACAGTCTCAACATGAGAAACATTACAGTAAGAATGTGGACACTGTAAAAATGGACCTCGACCAGTGAAATTCTGTTATCCAGTTAATATAGCTCAGATTTTTCCTTGTAAGATTCTTGTAGGCTTATTCTAAGAGTATTTAACTTTTCCAGACATCCTTTATTTGCTTTAAGTGAGTTTGTTGTTTTAATTTTAGTAAGCCAAATTTCCTCACTATATTGGCAGATAGTTTTTATTATTTGAGCCACGTGTTTGAAACAAGCCAAATTGTCCTCCAGTATAGTGAGAAATTAGTTTTATTAAAAGTTGAATATGTTGTATGTATGTAATTTTTACTTTTAAGTAAGTTTCTTTTTTTCCTAGTACTGATTTTTCTGACTGTACTGGACGATAATTTGGCGTGTTTCAACTTTTTGTTTTTTGTAGATAAATAAAATTATTAATAGCCAATATAATAAGAATATTAAGTAAAGGTAAAGCTAGCCTAAATTTAGCTTACAGCTTACAGCCATCTGCAGGTGAGAGTTTTCAGATCTCACTTTTGCAGTGTATGGCTCAGACACGCATGTTTATCAATTGTTAAAAGTATTTTTAGTAAAATTTTAAAATAATAAAATGATTTTATCATAATTGCCTCTATATTGGCAAATAATTTCTTAATTTTAAGAAATGTGCTTGAAACGAGTCAAATTATCTGGCAATGTAGTAAGAAAATTTGACTTACTAAAAATGATTTTATATATCCAGCTGACATATCTTAGAATTCTTATTTTGAGATTATTTCAGGCTTTTTTGTGATTGTTTTAGTAATTTTAGTAAGTGAAGCGTCTCACTGTACTGGCCTGTTTAAAGTACCTATTTTATAAAATAAGTTAAATTAGATAATGAGAAAAAATTAAGTAAAAATGATCTGGAAATTATTTTAATAACATTCAGAGCTAAGAAATAAAGATGAGAGTTTGAATATGTATCAGCTAGATAGAAGATCATTTTTGTGAAAGTGAAAAGTAGGAAGTGAAAGTCAATAAATAATTTAATCATAATTATCTCAATATTGGCAAATAATGTTGCTGATTTTAGGAAATGTCCAAAAAAAAGGAATCAAATTATCGACCAATGTACTGAGAAAAATTGGCTTACTAAAAATGAGCTTATATATCTAGATGATAAACCTTTGAATTCTTATTTTTAGATAATTTCAGGCAAGTTTGTGATTGTTTTAAGTGATCATTTTAAAGCATGTTTCTTAAAATAAGCAAAATTCTAAAGTATGGAAACTGAAATAAAAAGCATTTGGAAATTAGTTAAATAATCTTAAAAGGTAATAAAGAAAAAACTGTCTGCTGGTCAGAGTTTTAAGATAAATCAACCATATATAAGATTACTGGTTAAAAGTAATTTTAGCCAGTAAAATTATGTAATCATATCTCTATATTGGTAGATAATTTTTATAGTTTTAAGCATTTATTTTTTTTAATTGGCAATATCATTTCACGCAATATAATTAGTCAAAACAAGTAAAAAAAAATTCTATAAACTCTATAAAATTCTATAAAATTTAAAATTTAATTTTAATTAGCTTAAATGAGCTACAGTTATGTTGTAACTGTCTTTACTTGAGTGATTTTTGGTAGATTAATTAGATTTATGATCAGTTTTCCTGCCAGAGCACCATTTTAACCCACCACAACAGCTGTGGTTGTTCATCCCTCTGAGGACCCCCGGCTTCCGCCGTGATTCATGACCCCCTCAGCTGTGGAAGCTCTCTGTCTAGTTTTGGGAAACCCACCAGAGAGCTCCACTTACGGATGAGTCCCTGGTGACATCACTGGTGAGCTGGTCAGGCGGTAGCCCTCATTTCTACTATGTGTGTTTGTGTGGCTGTAGATCCTGCGCATCTGCACGCGCTACACGCCGGACCAGGACACGATGACCTTCTCGGACGGGCTGACTCTGAACCGGACGCAGATGCACAATGCCGGATTCGGGCCGCTCACAGACCTGGTGTTCACCTTCGCCAATCAGCTCCTGCCCATCGAGATGGATGACACGGAGACAGGCCTGCTCTCCGCCATCTGCCTCATCTCCGGAGGTGGGCTTCACGCACACGCATATACTCAGCGTGCCCGCTGTGGGAGGGTGGGGAGTGGCTCAGGTCATATGGGGGAAGTGTATCAGTTGGTGGAGGGAGGTGCAGCGATGAGTCACAGGGAGGCTGTGGGTGGTCTGTGTGTCTGTAGTAGGAGATAGGACTGGTATTCCTAATATAATCATCCCTGAGCCTTCACACGCATATGAACTTGAGTGACATCCCACATCCCATGATGTCGGCCCACCCTTCTGGGAAGGCTTTCCACAGGTTTAGGAATGTGTTGATTCTTCCAGAAGCACATGTGTGAGGTCAGACACTGATGTTGGACGAGAAGCATGGACTCTCAGCTCCGCTTCTAATCCGTTCCCAAAGTTGGTCTTATCGGGGTGGAAGGTCAGGACTCTGTGCAGGCCAGCCAGTTCCTCACACCAGACTCGCTTCCTCCGTGCCCTTATGGAGCTTGCTCGTGCACTGGGTGTGCGTGGTCATTGTTGGAACAGGTAAGGGCCGTCCCCAAACTGTCCCCACAAAGTCGGGAGCATGGAATGTTCCAGAGGTCTCTTGGTCTGCTGAAGCAATTAAGAGTCCCTCGACTGGAACTAAGGGGCGGAAGCCCAACTCCTGAAACACCACCACCCGCACCATAATCCCACCCTCCACCAAACTTTACAACTCGGCCACAGTGCTCCCAGTCAGGACCAGTACCGTTTTCTAATGGTACCACTGGGGCTAAGACTCATCCATCGGAAATTTACCCAGACAGGAGAAGCGTGATTGAGTCACGCCAGAGAACTACGCCCCCACTGCCTCTAGAAGTCACAGGCGGCGGAGCGTTTACTCCACTGCGTTTCCACGCTCGGCACTGCGCTTGGTGATGTAGGGCTTGGAATTGCAGGTTCTCGCCATGAAAACCCACATCCCATGAAGCTCGTACACACGTTCCTGAGCTGATCTGAAGGGACACATGAAGGTTGGAGGTCTGTAGTGATGGACGATGTAGAAAAGTCACTGTGACCTCTGTGGACCTAACCATTACCCTCAGTATCACGCTGACCACCGCTTTTATGCGTCATTTACATGTCCTACGACTTCCTGGCTGAGCTGCTGTCGCTCCCAATTCCTCCCACTGTGTTCTAATCCCACTGACAGTGGACTGTGGAATATTTAGTAGGAGGGAATTCACCACTGGACTTGTAGCACAGGTGGATCCTATCACGGTACCACGCTGGAGTTCACTGAGCTCCTGAGAGCGACCCATTCTCTCACTAACGTCTGTAGGAGCAGTCTGCATGTCTAGGTGCTCGGTTTTACACACCTGTGGCCATAGAAGTGACTGGAGCACCTGGATTCAGTGATCAGGATGGGTGAGGGATGCCTCAGGTTTGCTATCGTCCCAATAAGCCCAACTAAGTGGTCTGTATTCTGCCCGCTGACCCCCTGCATAATTCCCATGGCCTCAGGTGTAGGCCAAGCAAGAGCATGGCGAGCAGCTGCACCCTAGCCTTACACCCTATGGATTAAGAATAGGATGTCACTGTATGTGAGGGAGCTTTTCGAGGTGGACGTCTGGTTCCATTCATTACCACTGTGAGTGATTCTGACTCGGTAGGTTTATCTAGAACACCGAACCACTCTGAATGACTCTGTTCACATCTTAGCCACCACCCGCTACCCCTTTCACCTAGCTCACCTGCACAATCAGCAAGACACGCCAAACGTATAATAGAACACTGTAATGAGTCACTCTGATAAGGGTGCGGTAAAGACACAGAGATGTGCGGAGGGTGCATATGGGGTCCTCAGAGCTCACATGCGATGACATCATATATGATGTGAGCTGTAACTGAGCTTAACCTGGCTCCTGAATCTGTGTGCATGTGCCGTGTCTCTCCTACCCTGGAAATTAGACCCCCCCGGGTCTCCCGCCGCCTCCGAGGGCGAGTCTTTTTACAGTACCTGGACACACACGCACCCACCCGAATGTGGAGTAAGGTGTGTGTGTGGAGGTCCCGAGGCTCGGCGCTCCGCCCGCTCTTACAGACTCTTGCGTAATCCAGAGGAGAGCTAAGAAAAGCTTCACACAGCCTGCGATGGCACCTCTGCCCCCTCACACCGTGTGGGCTGATTAGTGGGCATGTTCATAGCAACACTGCCACCTAGTGGCTACAGGACACACTGCAGTTAAGGGGCCTGTATGGAGAACACCTTTTCCCTGTTTACCTGTCACTGTATTACCTAGTACTGTATCACTATATTATCTAGTACTGTATCACTATTATCTAGTCCTATATCACTATATTACAGGGTACTAGATCTGTATATTATCCAGTACTAGATCACTGTATTACCTAGTACTAGATCACTATATTATCTAGGGTACTGTTATCCACGAGTACTAGGCCTAGTCACTAGATTATCTAGTACTATCAATGTATACCTCAGATACTGTATCACTATATTATCTAGTACTGTATCACTATTATCTAGTACTGTATCACTATATTATCTAGTACTGTATCACTATTATCTAGTCCTATATCACTATATTACAGGGTACTAGATCTGTATATTATCCAGTACTAGATCACTGTATTACCTAGTACTAGATCACTATATTATCTAGTCCTATAACACTATATTATCTAGTACTGTATCACTATATTATCTAGCACTGTATCACTATATTATCTAGTCCCATATCACTATATTACAGGGTACTAGATCTGTATATTATCCAGTACTAGATCACTATATTATCTAGTACTGTATCACTATATTATCTAGTCCTATAACACTATATTATCTAGTACTGTATCACTATATTATCTAGCACTGTATCACTATATTATCTAGTCCCATATCACTATATTACAGGGTACTAGATCTGTATATTATCCAGTACTAGATCATTATATTATCTAGTACTAGATCATTATATTATCTCATACTAGATCACTATATTACCTAGTACTAGATCACTATATTATCTAGTACTGTATCACTATATTATCTAGTCCTATAACACTATATTATCTAGTACTGTATCACTATATTATCTAGCACTGTATCACTATATTATCTAGTCCTATATCACTATATTACAGGGTACTAGATCTGTATATTATCCAGTACTAGATCACTGTATTATCTAGTACTAGATCATTATATTATCTCATACTAGATCACTATATTACCTAGTACTAGATCACTATATTATCTAGTACTAGATCATTAAATTATCCAGTACTAGATTGCTATATTACCTAGTACTAGATCACTATATTATCTAGTCCTATAGCAGTATATTATCTAGTACTATCTAGTACTGATCCACTCTGAAGGATTTACAGCGCAGGGCTGAATGTGACAGCTATGTTTAAGACTGGGTTCCTTCATTCCTCCTGGTGTCTGAAATGCGGGAGACTCTGGTTCTGACTCCTGTGTGGTTCTCCTGATGCAGATCTTCCTCATGGTCTGTTCTGGGTTCCTGCAGTGCAGACCTACACCCTAACCGGGCTGTCTCTGATTTCCCCCTGTGCTTGTACAGACCGTCAGGACCTGGAGGAGCCCTCGAAGGTGGACCAGCTGCAGGAGCCTCTTCTGGAAGCGCTGAAGATCTACGTGAGGAAGCGCCGGCCCAGCAAGCCCCACATGTTCCCCAAGACCCTCATGAAGATCACAGACCTCCGCAGCATCAGCGCCAAAGGTACCTCAGAGCTCATAACAGCAGGAATGGGCGGGGGAGGCTTAAACCGATGTGGGCTGGAATGTATGTGAGGTCTGTAGGGTTTTGTTGGACATCACAGAAACGTTTTTTAAATTCCGAGCCTGAGCAGGCTGTATGCGGTGTAGGCGTAGTGACGGGATGTCCCGGAGAGCCGTCGGCACTTCACTCATGTTTACATACGGCGGGATAATAAACGAGTGGAGGATTCAGTTTTCATAGTACCGGCCCTTTAAACACTGATACCACTGTGGCACCTCTCTCTCTCTGTCTCTCTGTCTCTCCCTCGCTCTCTCTCTCTTTCTCTTTCTCTTTTTTTCTCTCTCTCTCTCCCTCCCTCTCTCTCTCTCTGTCTCTTTCTCCCTCCCTCTCTTTCCCTCTCTCTCCTCTCTCTCTGTCTCTTTCTCCCTCCCTCTCTTTCCCTCTCTCTCCTCTCTCTCTGTCTCTTTCCCCCTCCCTCTCTCTCTCTCTCCCTCTCTCTCCTCTCTCTCCCCTCTCTCTCTCTCTGTCTCTGTCTCTGTCTCTCTCTCTCTCTCTCTCTCTCTCTCTCTCTCTCTCTCTCTCTCTCTCTGTCTCTGTCTCTCTCTCTCTCTCTCTCTCTCTCTCTCTCTCTCTCTCCCCCTCTCTCTCTCTCTCTCTCTCTCTCCCTTCTCTCTCTCTCTCTCCTCTCTCTACTCTCTCTCATCTCTCTCTCTACATCTCCCTCTCCCTTTTCCCTCTCCTCTCTCTTGTCTTCTGTGTCTCTGTGTTCTTGTCTCTCTCTCTCTCTACTCTCTCTTCTCTCCCCCCCACCTCTTCTCCTCTCTCTCTTCTCTTTGTTCTTTTTCTCTCTCTCTCTATTTCATCTGGTCTCTGTGTCTCTGTGTCTAGTACTCCCCCCTCTTCTCTCTCTCTCTTTTTTTCTATTATCTCCTCTCCTCTCTTTCTGCTTTCCTACTATCTCCCTCTCTCTCTCTTTTTCTCTCTCTCTCTCCCCCCTCTCTCTCTCTCATACTCTCTCTCTCTCCCTCTCTCCCCCTCCCTCCCTCTCTCCCTCCCTTTCTCCCTCTCTCTCTCTCTCTCTCTCTCTCATACTCTCCCTCTCTTTCTCCCTCTCTCTCATACTCTCCCTCTCTCTCATACACTCTCTCTCTCTCTCTCTCTCTCTCTCTCTCTCTCTCTCTC
The DNA here is from genome assembly GCA_024036415.1 of Prochilodus magdalenae. Taxonomy (NCBI): domain Eukaryota; kingdom Metazoa; phylum Chordata; class Actinopteri; order Characiformes; family Prochilodontidae; genus Prochilodus; species Prochilodus magdalenae. The sequence continues at coordinate 192,796 of JAMWET010005431.1, read as the reverse complement.
TCTCTCTCTCAGGTGCGGAGCGTGTTATCTCTCTGAAGATGGAGATTCCCGGCTCCATGCCCCCTCTCATTCAGGAGATGCTGGAGAATTCGGAAGGGCAGGATGGACAGAGCTCCGCAGATGGGAACAGTCCGGACAAAAACTCAGCAGATCCGAAACGGGCCGCCGCGGACTCACCTGAGCCCGAATCGTCGGACGGAGGTGCGGCCGCTTCGTCGTCCGGTGGCGAGGAGCCCTGAAACCACAGCACCTAAAACCTCAAATCCAGATCAACGGCCTCAGACGTTCCTTTGCACAGTACAGGTGGAGGGTCGGCGCTCCCCTTCCCCCCAGGCAGGACGATCTGTTCCTCTTTTCTTTTCTTCGTGTTTCATCAGTTCCCATAAAAATGGCCTGAAAGGACCAGCTCGTCACGTGTACACGAAAAAACGAGAGACGAGCTCTTACCGGCATCAGCACTATGGGACTTCACCTTCAGCACACCTGGGTGTGCGTCTGCGTGTCCCGGATGCCCACCTGTGACACGGAGGTGAAACCCCCCTCAGGCGTCTGTATATTACTTAACCTGCATGCCCGGCTCTCTGAGTTTGATCCCGTGGTTTTGCGCTCCCTCTCTTCTGTCTCGCTCTTACATGCTGGCATACATTGTACATACCATCGTATGGGTAGATCTCTGTATGATCAATTCTGTGGTGCTTTTTTTCATTGTCTTAAACTGAAACATTATCGTTTGAGGCGATACGAGATGTTTAAAGATGCACAGGAGGCGTCTGTCCACTAGGGGGGGAGTAGAGCTACTATCTTGCTTAGCTAACCTCATTCGTTACTGTGCAGAGACAGCAGTTAATTTATTTAAGCTCCAGTCGAAAATTTACAAGTTATTCATTTTTCTAGAGATATTTCTTAGAATGATTATTTTATTTTATTAAATTTTGTTTTGTTTTTTGTTTGTTTTATTTATTTATTTTGTTTTGTTTGTTTTACATTTTTTTATTTTCTGTAATTTTGTTTTATTTTATTTCATTTTATTTTTTTTGTTTTCTGTTATTTTATTTTATTTTATTTTATTTTATTTTATTTTTGGTTGAGATCCACTGAGACTGTGATCCACATTTTCTATTTCTAAATCACGTGAAATGCAGTTTTAAAATGCAGTGTGTCTGGGCCCCCTAATTAACCACTTGAATCCCCTCAATGTCAAAATTCCCGAGGGTCCCCAAAAGTAAAGATATTATGACATTGTCCGCTCACATACTGATTCGGGGAAAGGTCACTGTTTAGCTGCTTCACCCTCCAATCAGTCAGTCCCTGTCTGTGGTATTCTCAGCTAACTGGAGCTGCAGCACTGGTGGTACTGTAGCAAGCTGGTTCAGCCAGTTCCTAGCCTAGCAACTGTAACTATGCCCGGATACGTCTGAAAAACAGAGTAAATTTATAAATTTGATAACATTCCCAGTTTCCCCAAGAGTTTGATAGAAAGACGGGATTATCACTCACTTCTCAGACTGACCACAAAAAAGGAGATTAGGAGGAGAGTAAGATCTCCCAAACCACGAGCTACCTAACCAAAACCGTGAGTTCCCAGAGGAACGGTTAGCCCAAACGTTCCGTTAGCACTGAGGCATCAGCATCGCTACAGCCAGGGAGTTAGCAGCCAGGGAGCGCTGGAGTAGCCAGGAAACATCCAGGGGGACCGCCAGAACGTCCAGGGGGATATTTCACACACTCGTAGGAAGGAAATCGGAGAAAACAGACGAACAAACAAACAGATAAATTAATGATGTTAATAACAATAATAATAATAATAATAATAATAATAATAATAATAATAATTAATATATAACGTATGTAATAGAAAGAGACAATAAAATATAGATTTCTAACATTCACAGTTATCAAAATAGGAGTTTCCAAAATTGGAATTCAGAGATTCGGATTCCAGTGGGATTCAGCCACAGCCAGCTAATGCTAAACCAGCTTGTAAGACTGAACTGTGGAGGTGTGGAACAGCATCCCTGCAGACTCCCCGATGTTAAATTTAGCCGTCGGGACTTTCCATTTAAGAACGTTTTCTTTTTTCTGAGGCTGAAAAATGAATAACTGGACCTGGCAGTGCTTTTTAACCAGAAATGAATAACTGCACAGTTCTACTGGAGAACCGGAGAACCACACCCGGCTTTAACGTCTGCTAACATGACGGATTTTATTCCGGTTCTCTGTGGCCCTTCTCTATCCGCCATCGAGTGTTAAAACTCCATGTAAAGGGTATGAAGCATCTGGGAACCTCTGCATACAGTTTTTGTATTTAACAGTGCTGCCCCTAGTGGACAATGGCTGTAACTGCACATCTTTAAAAGCGGGGCTCATTATAAAGTCCTTTAAAATACAGTTATATAGAATGTTCTTGCATATAGACCGTATGGAAGTCTAATATTTTCTATATCGTTCGTATATTTAATGCAGTTTCGTTTCTTTTTTAAGGAAGTTCTATGTTCATGTGTCTAGATGAGGGAACATCTGCACATACGCATTACCCAGACTGCTGCGACCACCAGCTATTACCTGTCGTGGGTAATGGAGGGAGTCTGGTGGAGCGGCTCATAGACAAGCATTTACTGCTCCAAATGGAATTTATTTGGGCTGGAAGGAGCTCATGGTTGGAACCAGAGACCCGTCATGGCTATAGCATCAGCCTTATAGCTCACACTGTGAGCCAGGAATGAGAGTGCTGTGCTGGAGATCCGTATATATACACTCCTATACACTCATCAGAAGAACAGCTGCACCCAGAAGGAGGTGTGGGAGTGCGGTGCTGTTGGGAAGGAAGATAAAGGTGACCAGGATCAATAACTGATGATAAGTTTAGACTGATATGATCAATATTTATTGAGCTCCACATACAGAAGTCTGTCTCTCAGTATGGCGTCGGGCCGCCGTGTTTGCTAACCCAACACGCCAGACGTCTCGGTATGGAGCTGTAGAGGTTCCTAATGGTGTCCTGTGATAATCCATCCCATGCAGCTTGAACATCCTCACACAGTTCCTGCACATGGTGCGGTAGGGGTGGAGGTGGGGGGCACCAGGTCTTCTGGACGTGTGACACCAAACCGTTCATCTTGGTGCTGACCACGGTGCCTCCACACACGGATTCGTTGGGCGTCTCCACCAAGACTAAAGCGGGACTCGTCACTGAAGATGACCCGCTGCCATTCTGAGTCACTCCATGACAGTCTGGTACGACACCACTGCAGTCTTTGGTGACGGTGACGTGGTGTTAAGGACAGTCGTGGTAACGGTCTGTGTGCATGTAGTCCTGCGTGGTGCAGCCGTCTGCCTGTGGTCATGGCTCCTTCTGGGTGCAGCTAGTCTTCTGATGATGAGTGTATTAGATTTTGGAATAGGTGTGCCTATTGGCTGACGGATGCTGGGAAAACCTCTGAGGTATTACCTTCCATCTTCAGTGGAGGTGGATGTCTGGTTCCTACCATCATCACTGTGTAGAACCCTGAGCCTGGAACAAAGCATCAGTTCACTCAGATTGGCTTTGTTTACATCCTGGCCATTACATTGTTCAGGAATTTTGGGAATTCCTGCTCCTTTAGAAACAAAGGAGGCCATCTCTCTAAGACCAAAGCAGTAAATGTGTGTCTGGGGCTGAGAGTCATTGTAACCGCAGCAGCTGGTTCACCCAAACGCACATCGACTCCGCGTCTAACGACCGGAATCACGTCCTTCTTTCCATAAGTGTCTTTTTTTTGTTGTTGTTGTTGTTGGCAGTAAACATGGGGACAATGCAATCTTCTCAAACGCACCAGGCAGACTGTAAACTCTCTCTCTCTCTCTCTCTCTCGCTCTCTCTCTCGCGCTCTCTCTCGCGCTCTCTCTCGCTGTCTCTCGCTCTCTCTCGCTCTCTCTCTCTCTGAGTCTTATTCTGTGAACGGAGTGACGGTTTTCTTTTCCGAATGGAGCGTCTCTGGCCTTGCTCCTCACACCGGAATAGACAATAGTGCAACCACAGAATGCTGAGGAGACTCCTCCCCTCGGCTCCGACCCCCGTATAGAGAACTGTAGTTTGTTGATCCTGAAAAGCTCTATTTACTCAGGGTGAAGCTGTCAAATACCTCTTATCGGAACAAAGTGACTTTGAATTAGCCCTAAAGCCCTTCCCCAATTTGCACGGTTCGGAATTCCCTAGGGGCCTGTGGATCATAAAAGCAGCCGTCCTTGCCGAGCTCTCGTCGGTTCGTCTGCGTTCAGCGTTTCTAGGAAATCACAATGGCACTTAAAGCTGACCGGAACGATGAAGCGTTTATACGACACCAGGGACTCCCTCAGAAGCCGAGGAGACCGCAGCTCCGGGCCCTGGAGGTCGGGAGCCTGTAACTTTCTCCCTGTGTTTTCCCTAAATTGCTAACAATCATTTTCCCTTTGTGAACTCTGCGGAGCGCCTTCCTGACTGACCTTCGGGAAAGCTACACTTTAGGGCAGAGGTGGACGCGGTCAGGGCCAGCAGGCCAGCGTCTCAGGGCCCGACCGCAAGGCTGTCAGACTCCCTTCAAGACTTTTCCCATCAGGCCGTCCCCCCAGCCTACTGCGCCATGATCCCACCTCCATCTGCATCACCCATATCCATCCATATCATCCACCCTAAGGGAACACCGTGTCTTGTTTGAGTTGAACCGTGTGTGAACGTGAGCAGGACTGAGCCGGATGACCTCAGTAACACTGAGGAGGAGAGCTACAGCGAGTGACCTGTCTCAAACCTCCACCATATAACACCCAGCATGAGCCTGTCTGTCTGTCTGTCTTGTCTGTCTGTCTGTCTGTCTGTCTGTCTCTCAGTCAGTCAGTCAGTCTCTCAGTCAGTCTCTCAGTCAGTCAGTCTGTCTGTCTGTCTGTCTGTCTGTCTGTCTGTCTGTCTGTCTCTCAGTCAGTCAGTCAGTCTTTCTCATAAAGACAGACAGACGGGCCTCATATGAGACATATGATGGGTGTTGTGTGTGTATATGGTGCAGGTTTAAGATGGACTCAGCGTTTCTCTCCTCTCCTCCTGCTCCGTCATCTCTCGTTCTCTCCGAGGTCCAGGCCTAGAGGAAGCCTTAGCCCTTTGCTGAGGTTCCGCCTGTCTCTTCGAGGGGAACCTCGGAATCTCACAGCTGATGAATGTCTTCATTATCGCCTCATGAGCAAACCTGGCAGGAGAGGTCGCCCGGGCCTGCGGCGGAACGCGTGTGACGTGTCCCGTGATGAGGGTGCTGTAAGAGTTCTGCACAGTAGTGGTGGTGATGGGAACCGGGGTTCTCCATGTCTAGAACACACATGTAGACACTGTATTGACTATCTAAACCCCCAGTGAATCTACATGTGTCTTCTGAGTGTGTATGGAATGTTGATGCTGGGAATATCTGGAAAACCTGAAAATACTAAGTTTTCTTGGGGGACTATTTTACCTCACAGCGCCCTGCAGCATGTATCCCTCCACCAGGCAGTGTATCCAGAACCCTCTCATGTAGTAACTTCCTGTGAGGGAGCTTTTAGAGGGGGACGTCTGGTTACCTTCACCACCACTGTGATCACAGAGGACTTTCTGTAGAACGACTGCTGGTTTTCACACCACACAGTTTCAAAACCAGGAGTCGTAGAAATACCAGCCAGAGCTAAGACGGTGCTCTAAAGAGATCTCAAGGGTCACATGATGGTGATGCTCTTACAGCCGCCTCATCATGAGGAGTATCAGACGCGTGTTCCTCTGGACGTTCGGGCTGGACTCACCTGCCCAGGTCCTTTCTGTTGTTGTTGCAGCGTGAGATTGTTTTCATGTTTATCAGTATGGAAATGTGTTGGGGTAGAGAGGCCGGGTGTGTGTGGCTGATTGTGGCCAGGTCTACTGCTACTCTGATTTTGGTTCTTTGTTTGAATCGAATGTTCTAGATACATTCATAATTGCTACTTTCGTAATTGCTGCCAGGTCGTGAATTCACGTTCTGTAAAAAGTCTGTGTGTGTGTATGTGTGTGTCTATGTGTGTGTGTCTGTGAGTGTGTATGTGTGTGTCTGTGTGAGTGTGAGTAAGTGTGTGTGTGAGTGTGGATGTGTGAGTGAGTGTGTGTGTGAGTGTGGATGTGTGAGTGAGAGTGTGTGTATGTGGGTAGGTGTGTTGTGTGGGTATGTGTGTGAGTGTGTGTGTGTGTGTGTGTGTGAGTGTGAGTGTGTGTGTTGTGTGTGTGTGTGTGTGTGTATGTGGATGTTTATGTTGGTGTGTGTGTGTGTGAGTGTGTGTCTGTGTGAGTGTATGTGTGTGAGTGTGTGTGTGTGTGGGTGTATATGTGTGTGTGAGGGTGTGTGAGTGTGTGTCTGTCTGTGTGTTTGTGTGTCTGTGTGTGTGTGGGTGAGTGTGTGTGTGAGTGTGTGGGTGAGTGTGTGTGGGTGCGTGTGTGTGTGAATGTGTGTGTATGTGTGTGCGCGAGTGTGCGAGCGTGTGTGGGTGAGTGTGTGTGTGCGAGTGTGTGTGTGTGTGTGTGTGTGTGTATATATATATGTGTGTGTGTGTGTGTGTGTATGTGTGTATGTGTGTGTGTGTGTGTGTGTTTGTGCATGTGTGTATGTGTGTGTGTGTGTGTTTGTGCATGTGTGTGAGTGCGCACGGTCGCCGTTCTGGTTGACCTGAATGGCCTCATCTCATAGACTGCCTTTACAAACGCTCACCCACAGGAGAACAGGTAATGTAAACAGACGGTTGTTGTTGTAAAGAGATTACAGCGAGCCGTGGATCACAGGCCACAGTCCCGCAGTGCACCTGCGCTGCTCCTCTCTTCAGAACCTGCTTTATTATTATTACTCCTTTATTTCTGTTGATGTTGTTGAACGAAATGCCGACTCACTGTCGCCGCTCGGATTCAATCAGCCGAAGCAGTTCTCGACTGAGCCTCTGTTGGAACAATCCTGTAACGTTGAGGGAACGTTCATGTAATGTACATCTGTAAGACTCTGCCTTTCTGTTCCCGGGACATTCAGTGTTGTAGTTGTGTTCCTGCCCGACTCATCACAGGACTCCAGGGTCGGAACAGCGAGGATGCCGTGGCTGGACTGAGGAAATAAGGAATCTGGGAAACCGATGGAAAGACTTTTATGGATGAGCCCTTTCGGCCTTTGTGCAGGACGTATCTGGTCCAGTTTTGTCCATTCCTCCTTTTTTTGTCTGTTTGTTTTCATCAGTGTCCTGTTTGTACATTAACAATGCTTTGTATGTTCATATACGGTTTACCATGAACTCCTGGCGAAATAATAAAATATATTTATTTTAAAATAAAGACGTGTGGGCTTTAATCACCTCACAGGACAGACCGGAACTTGTACACATCTGACACCACTGTTTACACCCAATTACACACAACTAGCTATCGGGTAAAGTAACCAGTGTAATGTGTTAGTGTGCTGTAAGTAGCTATCGGTGTGGTTTCTGTGTATGATCATGCAAAGTGTAATGGACAGAGCTGGTTATAGCTAATGGGTGGAACCTGTTCTTCACCCCATCAGTGAAGCGTCCTGTGCTGATGATGATGTTGAACAGACCGTTAAACAGGTCGTCTAATGATGGGAAGTCTATTGAAGGACTGTACTCGGATTCTTAAGGAGAAGGTACTAGAGCAGTTCTCTTCACCTACACCTGAGCTGATGAAGAGTCCTGTTCCAGAAATTGATAATAGACAGTTCAGAGCCGTAAGGTACAACCATGCTCCTGTTACTCTCCATACTTCAGTACATCTGAAGTACATACTTTAGTACTGTTACTCTCCATACTTAAGTACATCTGAAGGTACATACTTTAGTACTGGTACTCTTCATACTTAGGTACATCGGAAGGTACATACTTTAGTACTGGTACTGTCCATACTTAAGTACATCTGAAGGTTCATACTTTAGTACTGGTACTGTCCATACTTAAGTACATCTGAAGGTTCATACTTTAGTACTGGTACTCTCCATACTTAAGTACATCTGAAGGTACATACTTTAGTACTGTTACTCTCCATACTTAGGTACATCTGAAGGTACATACTTTAGTACTGGTACTGTCCATACTTAAGTACATCTGAAGGTTCATACTTTAGTACTGTTACTCTCCATACTTAAGTACATCAGAAGATACATACTTTAGTACTGTTACCCTCCGTACTTAAGTACATCTGAAGGTACATACTTTAGTACTGGTACTCTCCGTACTTAAGTACATCTGAAGGTACATACTTTAGTACTGGTACTCTCCATACTTAAGTACATCAGAAGATACATACTTTAGTACTGTTACCCTCCGTACTTAAGTACATCTGAAGGTACATACTTTAGTACTGGTACTCTCCGTACTTAAGTACATCTGAAGGTACATACTTTAGTACTGGTACTCTCCGTACTTAAGTACATCTGAAGGTACATACTTTAGTACGGGTACTCTCCGTACTTAAGTACATCTGAAGGTACAGGTGACTTTAGTATCTGTTACTCTCCGTACTTAAGTACATCTGAAGGTACATACTTTAGTACGGGTACTCTCCGTACTTAAGTACATCTGAAGGTACATACTTTAGTACGGGTACTCTCCGTACTTAAGTACATCTGAAGGTACATACTTTAGTACTGTTACTCTCCGTACTTAAGTACATCTGAAGGTACATACTTTAGTACGGGTACTCTCCGTACTTAAGTACATCTGAAGGTACATACTTTAGTACGGGTACTCTCCGTACTTAAGTACATCTGAAGGTACATACTTTAGTACTGGTACTCTCCGTACTTAAGTACATCTGAAGGTACATACTTTAGTACGGGTACTCTCCGTACTTAAGTACATCTGAAGGTACATACTTTAGTACTGTTACTCTCCGTACTTAAGTACATCTGAAGGTACATACTTTAGTACTGTTACTCTCCGTACTTAAGTACATCTGAAGGTACATACTTTAGTACTGGTACTCTCCATACTTAAGTAAATCTGAAAGTACATACTTTAGTACTGTTACCCTCCATACTTAAGTACATCTGAAGGTACATACTTTAGTACTGGTACTCTCCATACTTAAGTACATCTGAAGGTACATACTTTAGTACTGGTACTCTCCGTACTTAAGTACATCTGAAGGTACATACTTTAGTACTGTTACTCCAGTGAAAGTCTACAGGGAGGAACTGACACTGACACTGGAGGAGAAGTTTACCTGGGGGGGGGGGGGGGGGTCTTAACATTTAGGGCAGCGTATTCATAACCACCTCATGTAGGAACTTTCTGTGATAGAGCTTTTAGAGGGGGACGTCTGGTTACCTTCACCACCACTGTATGTTTGCCCATGGTTACTGTGTAGTTGGAACAGGCTGGTTGTTGAGTAATACTTTGTATTGGATACACCATGTTGGAGCGAGGCCTGCCCACCAAGGAATGCTGAAGAATACATCATTATCGTCAACAGGGGGCGCTGCACAGCGTTAGTAAACAGTAGCACCAAGATGGCGGAGCGTATAGACCACCTGTGAGCGTTTGGGTTGTTATTCCAGGTGTTAGTTTATATATCCAGAAAGCAGCACGGATCAGCTACTGGAGATAAGAAGACGTAGAAGAGGTTCTCCAGCAGACCACTGGGTGGCGCTGTTGTTGCCCTCTCTTTCCTCCACAGCTGACACACTCATAGATGTTCGTGCTGAAGAACCTACTATTCTTTGGTTGCAGCTGGGAACAAACTTTTCGGATTCCAAACGGTTTACTTTGATGGAAATGCGGCAAACTCCGAATCAGGTGCTTGAGCTGGAACAGAACCCGCTCCAAGAACCCGTAGAACCCACACGCTGTTTTATATTTCATGTTTATTTCCAAGTTCATCTCAAAAGGTACATTTGTCTTTTACTTTCAACAATTAAAATGTGCTGGAGCACCGCAGTCTAAACTTCTAAAAGCTGCTTAGGACAAATACATTTCAATGAAAGGAAAAAACAAACTGTATATGTATAACAATAATTATAATAATAATATTAATAATAAAAAGTGTAAAACAACTACACAGTAGAAAGCATTTAACATCACAAACAAAGAAAAATAAAACCAGGAGAGGAATAAATGTACAAAAGTCTGCAGGACGAAGGACAGAAGTTATACCACAAGCGAGTGTTTGTTTGTGTATGTGTGTGCACGTGTACGTGACGGTAGGCTGCCTAGTCGAACATGTCGTCGTCGTCTTCTTCGTCGTCGGACTCCGCATAGTACTTGACCTCTTTCTTGGCCCGGCCCGACCGGTCTCTGGCTGAGTCCATGCGGCCGAAATTGTTACTGTTCATGTCGTCGTCGTCGTCGTCTGACGCCGGCTTCTTCGGCTTCTGCGGAAAGATAGAAGACGTTAGCAGGAGTCTGTTAGGAGGTACAGCGAGGGGTGCAGGAGGGACACGTCACAGGGGTCCACTAACTCCTGCATAATTGTGTGCTTAAGAGGGAAACAGAGTCACTCAGACTGGGTTTGGTGTGAAATGATCCGTTCTAGATGAAGCCAGAGCTGTTCACAGTGGTGGTGAAGGACCTGACGATGTTAATCCCTAGACTGGCGAAGGACCTGACGGTGTTATTGCACTGATGTGTACAATCAAACACTCACTCTGCTGGTTGGAGCTTTTCCAGTCTTCTTCATGGGGCTGTACTCGTCTTCCTCAGAGCCGGATGGCTTCCTCTTCCTCCCCCTGCCTTTGCCTGGGCCTTTAGCCGGCGCTGGAGGCTTTTTCGCCGCCGTGTCCGAATCCGAGTCCCAAACGGAGGTGTCGGGCTTCTTGGGCTTGGCTGGAGCTTTCCGGGGCTTGGGTGCTGCTTCTGAAGGCTTCTTGGCTGTGGGGGATAAAAGCCAAATATGAGACGTCTGACTTTTAATAACAGTCATGAAAGAGTTTATCTGAGGAGGGAACAGACGAATGGCTGTGTTCTATTCTGTTCATCATGAAACATCAATCAAACGCCCGTGTTTGACGGTTTAGTAGCCTGAGCAGAAAGCCCTGAAGCTTAAAGACGAAGCAAAGACACAAAAGACAAGAGACAGTTATCGGTTTACTAAAGATGGTTCTTAAATTATAAGAATTAATTCAAATTTATATTCATTTATATAAATTAATATTCATTTTTAATTTTATTAAATATATGAACTGGCCTGGACAGAACAAGGAGGGGATGCACTGATCCAAGTGTCCCGATTCCGATGCACAAAGTTTCCGTATTGTTTGATACCTAGTACCTAATACCAGGTGGGAGAACTCATAAGAACCCAGTGAGGCATATGTGTCACAGGCCCTGGAAAGTTCCTTATACAGATTTACCCTTCACCTAAACTCATGGAGTCCCCAAGTGACCTGTCCTGAACACCCTGTCTGGAGTCACATGACAGTTTGTGTATCATGTGACCTCATTTACAGAACAGCAATGTGATTGGTTAGTGCATGAGACCGGACCAGCCCATTTGCCGGTGTTTGTGTCTATAAGGCCTGTTATAAGCTTTTTGGTACTTGTTAACATGTTCTATAACACAGAACCCGTTCTGACCCCATATCTAGAACAAATAAATGAAATACTGAATAATGAAATAATGAAGTTGGCTGCTGAGACATGTTGCCAGTATTGAAATAGTCCTAGAAGACGCCACGTGGCCTCTTTAATAAGGCAGATCTAATCTTATAACTGATCCCCCATCTCAGTCCTTTAAGGGGAAGGGCTTCTGGGCTCTTATGGGTTAAGGCATCAGGACCGACTTAGACATGCTCTAGATTGCAAAACTAAAGTCCTGGCTCGCTCCTTTAGCACGTCCCTGTTTGTAAGTCAAGTCTACCTGCATGCTGCACACGTGCTGCCGATGTAGGATATAGCATGCACCGCAAACTACATGATCAACTTAATTATCCGTTAGCCGGTCCAGGTAATTTTGTTAATATCGGGGACTGATTTTTCTTAATATCGGACTTTGTTTCCCTGGATATGTGTGGCTCGAATCTTTGTTTCAACCCTCTACAGACATGCTTCTGCACATTTTGAGGTACAATCAACTTCATTCAAACAGGGAACTGAACACTAAACAACCCAACAAGGAAACGGAGCATCTGTGTTTGTGCGCACGTGCAAAAGTCTGAGATGATTTAAAAAATCTCCCAACTTTGTTGCTCAGTGGAGAAAAAGCGGTGTAAAGGAAACTCCTCTGCTGGAAGGTCACAGAAGTGTTTTGGTCAGTGTGTGCGTGAAGGGAGCCCCCTGCTGCCGGTGTGGGGTACCTTTCTTAGCTGGAGAGGGTTTCTCAAACGCTGAGCTGCTGGAGTAGGACGAGAAGACTGGACCTCTGTCATCTTCATCACTGTCTGACTTCACTTCTATGGGAAACACAGATGCACACAGCGATGTAAACACAATTACATGTGAATGGATTTGGGGTACAGGGTTGCTGTAAGAACAGTGTAAGACTACTTATATCTAGTAAATGGTCCCGTTTTAGAAGCAATGCAGTTATTTTTGCACACTGCAAGAAAATAATTTAATTATTTTTAATTATTTTCAAGTTTTAATAAGTATTGGAGACAACATTTCCCCTCTTAAATAACTGATGCAGATATTTTAAACCTGTGAACAGCCTTTTGTTTCTCTACCATGCACAGCAATTCGGGCCACACAGCCACTAACACGTACCACTGTCGCTGCTCTTCTCCGAGTAGGCGGGTTTGGACGAGGTGAATGTGCTCTGTGGTTCTTTCTTCTTCTTCTTGGCTTCCGTGGCAGAACTGAAGACGAAACGTGAAGACGATTTTAATTCAAATCTAAAACAAGAGCCCCGATTATTCATGGAACACAAATCTTAAAAGCCTCAATACAGTGAGAGAAAACGAAGCACGTACGAAGTCAGCGCGGGTTTCGGAGGGAATATGTCATCGTCGTCATCTTCATCGTTGTTGTTCTGTGTGGTGGGGAGGCTGTCTTTGTAGGACTGGACTGGGGAAGCTGGTGCATCGTTCTCCTGCTCTTCCTCAGCATCGTCCTCATCCTCCTCTTCTGAGAAGTCGAAGGTGTACTTGGCTTTGACGGCTGTGAGAGGAATGAAGCAGTGAGTCGTTGTGCGCTAAGATTAAAGTCATTACATGTTTATTCTATTTATTCGTTCATCTTCTAAGCCTCTTATCCTTCTGGGTCGCAGAGGATGCTGGAGTCTGTGTGAAAAAGGCAGGAAACCCCCTGGACAGGCCACCAGTCACAGGGAAGACACATATCTATTAAAAGGCCACCAGTCCATCACAGGGAAGACACACACACTGTACAGGCCCACCAGTCTATCACAGGGAAGACACATCCTGTACAGGCCACCAATCTATCACAGGGAAGACAAACACCCTGGACAGGCCAGCAGTCTATCACGGACAGGCCAGGAGTCTATCACAGGGAAGACACACCCTGGACGGGCCACCAGTCTATCACAGGGAAGACACACCCTGTACAGGCCACCAGTCTATCACAGGGAAGACACACCCTGTACAGGCCACCAGTCTATCACAGGGAAGACACACCCTGTACAGGCCACCAGTCTATCACAGGGAAGACACACCCTGTACAGGCCACCAGTCTATCACAGGGAAGACACACCCTGTACAGGCCACCAGTCTATCACAGGGAAGACAAACACCCTGGACAGGCCAGGAGTCTATCACAGGGAAGACACACCCTGGACGGGCCAGCAGTCTATCACGGACAGGCCAGGAGTCTATCACAGGGAAGACACACCCTGTACATGCCACCAATCCATCACAGGGAAGACACACACCCTGGACAGGCCACCAGTCTATCACAGGGAAGACACACACCCTGCACAGGCCACCCGTCTATCACAGGGAAGACACACACCCTGGACAGGCCACCAGTCCATCACAGGGAAGACACACACCCTGCACAGGCCACCCATCTATCACAGACAGGCCAGCAGTCCATCACAGGGAAGACACACCCTGGACAGGCCAGCAGTCTATCACAGTGAAGACTTCCTAATCACAGGGAAGATTTTCTAATCACGAACATCCACATGTGCTGAACAGAGCACAAAATCTCTGTGATATCAGTTTATGCTCCATTTTTGGATGTTCCTGATGTACATGTGCTCATGTAGGTCCTTATGAGGGTTGAGCATATGGTACACACATACGCTCTAATATGATCCATTGAGGCAGAAAGATCAAATCTGAGAACCAAACTGTAATAGAGAAATAAGTCTTGTTATGTGTGAACGTGTGCTAATACACACCTGAGGCTCTCCTGGACGTCGTGTCTCGGGGAATGACCGGCTGCTCACAGTTCTCCAGATCGCTGTCAGATTTTTCGTCCTCATCATCGGACCAAGGATTCCTCTTCTTGGCCTTCTTGGCTGGGCTCTTCCCTGTGCCCGGTGCCTTCCTCTGCCTGGGAGCTCCTGAAAGGAGAGCATATCATATAGACCGTTTATCCATAAACCATTTACCCAGTTATTGTGTCTCTTTGTCCCTCAACTAAATTTGGCTTTAAAAAGGCTCGTTGAAAGTCACATGACACGCCCAACAATGACAAATCCTAGAATAAACTATGTTTCTGTAATCTTTCATTGGGGCTAAAATGAATAAAATGAGTGCAACGCCAACAGCAGTATACAGCAATGCTAAGCTCACCGGACACCGGCCTGTTTGTTTAAGGTGGTAGTACCTTCAGGCTCCCGCAGGTGGCGCTGCACGAGGATAATAGGGCTATAAACCCCTGTGGGGTGTGAGCGATGGGATCCATAGATTGGGAAGAGGTGCTACAGTGCAGGGAATGTCTCGTTCTATGTGTGGAAAACGCTCCAGAGCAGATGTTAATGATTGGCTAAAAGGAGGGACTGCATATGGGCGTGGCCAAAGACCATAGTGTGAAGGAAGTAGCTGAATCTGCAGGTGTATGGAAGCATACGGTCATACGGGTCTACCAGCAGTGGATACAATCCCAGTCTACAGGGATTTCTTCTCGGAATTGTGCCAGGGAAGGCATCCACCAAATCTGGCCTACATCCAGAAACTTGTCCAGTACATGCCACATTCAATTACAGTTAATGCTGGTGGAGGTGTTACATGGTATCAGGTACGTTTCAGTCACAGGGGACAGATGTTTTACAGTAACAGCTGTATAAACAATCATAACTGCTCAAAATGAGAATCATAAATTCATTACCAGGTTCCTTTTTCTCTCTCTTCACGCGCGGCGCTTTAGGTTTGACTCCGGGGTTCGGAAGGCCAGATGGAGAGATGAGAGAGTTGTCTCCTGCAGCACCGTTAGACTCCACCATGCCATCATCATCAAACTCGATCTTCACCGCCAGGTCCGCATCACCCTGGAACACACATACACACTCCAAAGCATCAGCAAACGACCCAATACTGGAAACTTTTCCAAAACTGGAAACTTATGCATGGACCCTCCGCATCATGAATTCGCTGACCGCATGCTTACTACAGTATGGACAAGCCTTCATACAACCCCGACCATCCACCACTCCAACCTCACCTTCTTCTTCTTGGTCATCTTCTTAGAAGCATCAGCCTTCATGGCCAGCGTAATCTGGGGCTCTACTCTGCGGCCGAAAGGTGATGGCAGAGTCTCCTCTAGCTGGATCTTCTTCACCTTCGGCTTGCCCACCTTCCCTTTGACCAGCTTGACTCCTTTCCCTTGGCTGGCGCTCTCTCGTTCCTGCTCCTCCACCCGCTGCAACATGGGGAAAGAGAGATACGAGTTTAGAAAAGCTACTTACACGGCAGTTTCTGGTCTGATCTTAACGGTTTTAAATCTCTGTGTGGGTTTGTTTACATCAAAGCACTCATGAAACAAGGTGATGATCGCTGAGATGGGAAAGAGAGGTGACAGTGAACCAGAGAGGACCAATTCACCTTTAAACTGCTGGTTAAATAATCTTAAATAAAATGGAATTATTATGGGTTATAACAGTGAGTTATTATGGGATGACAGAGGCCGGTACAGTGAATTCCCCACTAATGTCTCAGTGGTTCAGATGAGTTACATCAAAACAAGGCTAAATATTTGACACTGTATCGTTTTGCAATGACATCTATAGGCAAATTCCAGAGTGACTCCGCTTTAACAACGGAAAACGCCTCAATCATTGAGATGTAAAGAAGGTAGGTGGGTGTGGCTTGGGAAATTACTCATTTAATACACATGTTGCAGCCATTAGTTTCACCAGAAGAGGGCAATATTAGCACATCACACTAGTGCACCCACACTAGAGGGAGCTCATAAGTTGACAGAAGACTTTGTGGTACTCAGTGCTTTTTTACAGCTCTGGAAAGATTTAAGAGCCCACCTGAAACTGATCAGAGTCTCTAGTTGTACAGGTTCTGGGTTTGTGTTGCTTCTGTGTTATTCTCTACACTACTGGAGACATGTCTCCCAAACTCCAGATCAGATATTGTATTAGATCTGTTTATTTAGAAAATCACTAATGACCTCCAGAAGCCTGTTTTTAGAACCATGCTCGCTGTGCGTTTCACCCCAGCCACCGCTCGCCAGTCTCTCTGTAGGTCACTCGAGGTCATCTTACGCTGGGTAAGGGACACTGGAATGAGGTGGTGCTCATCACGGTCAGTAGAGAGGGGGTTTGGCCCTCTGCCAGTCTGTAGCTGTGTTGTCCTGTGTGTTGGCTGCTTGACCTTGTTCTTATGAACCAGACGCTCACTGTATCTGCCAGTAAAGCTAGAACCCAACCTTCTGTTCCTCACTGAGAACCTGCTGTGCATGTGGAGATGCTGGTTTAAGAAGAAACTAGTGTGGTATATTTTTGGAGAGTCGGATATTTTAATTTCCTATGGAATTTAATTATTACATTCAATCATTATCAGAATATTTAAATGTTTCCAATAGCATCTAAAGTGATTTTAATGTGATTTGAACTTTACGTTTTATCACTCAGGCCTATGTATTAGTAGCTTTAGCCATTACTCCAACTTTTAAAACACACCACTTTATAAAGAAATTAATATTAAAATATTTTCTCTGTAAGCTGCACTGTACATCTGCGGCACCCCTACGTCAAAATCCAAATTTACAGACATCTGTAAAAACCCACGGACACGGCAGGAAATGTACTGTGAGTACTCACATCCAGTTCCTCAATAAAGATGGCCAAGTCCTCTCTCCACAGATCCTCTGAACATTTCCTCTGCAGTTCATTCAGTTCTGCTTTCTGGAATTACACAACATAGACAACATACAGTCAGACCAACAGCAGGCGTCCCAAAAGGGGGCTTACCATTCAACATTTTACCTTTCCCCCCAATGTGATCTGGTTCTCTGGCTTATTAAAAATTCAGTAGTTTAAACTTTGATAGTTTCTGCCATTACACAACTGTCGGGAAATCAGTTTGAGATGCCAAACGTATAAACAAGTGCTCTATTAAGAGAGAGAAAATACTAAACTTAAATTATTAATATTATTATTATCTTTTATCTATCTACCATTGCATACTAAAATCCCATACAGAAATGGTGTATACACAATGTTTATTAGTCTTGTGACACCAAAACCAGAACCATTAATATTATTATACTACTACTATTAATTAGCAGAACGTCGCTGTCCAATGAAAAACATGTATCTCCTATTTTGTGGATTTTTTCTTCTATCCATCATTTGAACACAACAGCTGCTGTGTACACTGTGTGCAAATTTCATGATAAACCGATCAATACAAATGGCCCAAACCAGCTAGGAAAAAAGTCTGGTCCCACTGACTTACATTTAGAACATTACAATTAGAATTATATTAGGTTTTTGGCCGCTCCTGTAAAGTTACTATTTTGGAGATACTGGACAGTGGTGATAAGTACATTAATTTAATAAATAATTAATAAACATTACATTTAACAGCAGAACTGTGACACCAGTGGAATTTCTACTGGATGCCATTCCAGTGAATGTCTTTTAGAACCTCATTTATTTCTTGGTTGTGATGCGCAGAACGCTCAGCATGGCGCGTTTGGTTTGGTTTCATCAGTACAGCTGTTTTTCCAGAGCTCATGTTGATCAACATTGTTGGGCCATAGGAAGCTGGCTGGCTTCCGACAACTATCAACACTGTGAGTTCAATCCTCATATGCGCTTGGCACAGCTGGAGTCCCGCTAAATGTCTGCTGTGATGTACCTTCAAGTCTCTCTGCTTGAGAAGCTCGTCCACCTTCTCCTTGGTCAAGCACCACAGAGGCATGTTGAGGATGTAGTTAAAGTTGGGCCCTGACGAGGAGCCAGAGTCCACCGAGCTGTCGCTGTCATTGCCATCGTGATCCTCGTCCTCCAGCGCCTGTGAAAAGTCAGAAACAGAGAGATGACAGCTTAGAAACAGATGGATTTTCTGCTTAACGTTTAAATCATGTTTTATCACATCAGAATAAACGTGATAAGCAAAAAAATATGGAGAGTAAACGTCAGAATTAGCCCCATTAAAGCATGAAAATATGTATTGTGTATTGTGATTACCTTCTCCTGTGCTTTGTTCCAAGCTGCCACAGGGTCGGATTCATATCCTCTCTGCACCAGCAAACGAATCAGATCTCTCTTACTCTTGTTTTCTGAAAGACATTTCAATCGGTTAAACTTTTCTGACTAACACACTTTGTGCTGTAAGAGGCTGCAGTATAGAGTCAGGTTAATGCCCTTGCTCTGAGTAGGCAAGAAGAAGCACTGCAGAGGAACGGTCTGTGAGAGGGAAGCGTGACTTGTGGGCACATCAATGTATTTTCAGTCTGCACCAAAAAAAAAAAAATTTGAGATCTATTATCCTTAACCTCCTGTTACTAGCACTTTAGCGTTCATCGTTTGGAGAAGCTTCAGCTGAACCAGCAGGATCTAAGGTGGCTACAGTAACAACTTCCAAAACCAGAGATAAAAACTGTATTACCAAAAAATACTCAATACATTTCATTAAACATTTATTCATTCTTCTAACAGTGAGGGAACAGCACTACCCACTGCACTGTTATATACAGCTCTGGAAATAAATCAGAGCCCACTCCAGTTCTTAAATCAGCATCTCCACATGTACAGCAGGTTCTCAGTGAGGAACAGAAGGTGGGGTTCTAGCTTCACTGGCAGATACAGTGAGCGTCTGGTTCATAAGAACACGGTCCAGCAGCAAACACACAGGACAACACAGCTACAGACTGGCAGAGGGCCAAACCCCCTCTCTACTGACCGTGATGAGCGCCACCTCATTCCAATGTCCCTTACCCACCGTAAGATGACCTCGAGTGACCTACAGAGAGACTGGCGAGCGGTGGCTGGGGTGAAACGCACAGCGAGCATGGTTCTAAAAACAGGCTTCTGGAGGTCATTAGTGATTTTCTAAATAAACAGATCTAATACAATATCTGATCTGGAGTTTGGGAGACATGGTTCCAGTAGTGTAGAGAATCAAACAGAACCAACACAAACCCAGAACCTGCACAGCTAGAGACACTGATCACTTACAGGTGGGCTCTTACATTTTTCCAGAGATGCATATTCATGCTAAAAAGCATGGAAGGCCACATAGTGTTTTTTTAATGATCTGCTGTATGTCTTTATGTGTCTTACTACTACTAAATCTTCTCAAGTGTCACATTTTGGCACTTAATTGTAGACTTTTTATAATTATTTTTTTACCAGTCTGAATTTTTATCACCAAAAATGGTACCACATCTAATAAGCTGCACGGCATTTAGAGATTGAATCAAGTCAGATGAAATAGTAGGGCCTCAACTTGGGGAGTTATTAGGTAAAAAACACAAAGACCAAAAAACTAAAACCAAAAATGAACAAAGATCCAAATTAATAAAAAGGAAAGATCCTAATTTCTTACCAATTGAAATCTTTCCTTCAATCTTCTCCAGCACAAATCGTGCTTGGTTGGAGAGTTTTGCTGATTCGGCTCCCAGGCTGCCGACCTGCCAGTCCTTCCTCAGTTTGTAATAGTGCAAGCGCAGCTCAAAGAACTCCTTCAGAATATCCTGTACTGACTCGTACCGCTTCAGACAGCCCATGTGATCAAACAGCACCTGCAGTGCAAAGCCCAAAAAGACAGAGAGAGAGGGAGAGAGAAAGGACACTTTAACTTTCCGACTTTGAGAAAACTCATTGCAGACTAAGAAGACGTGCAGCACAGCACGGAGTGCTCGGTACAGATGAGCAAATAAAAAGAACACGGCAAGAAAGTTTAAAGACACATTATTTCAACTTGTAAACTCATGACTGGGCGATTCCTATGCACAGAGTGTCTGCAGGCATCCTCTAGGTAATAGCTGAATACATTTTAGGACTTTTTAAACGTCACTTGAAATGTTATTCAGGACCAAATCTGCCATGATGATATACCCAGATGTAAGAACCGCGGCCCGACCATCCTGAAAACACATGGCCGATATGAATACTAATACTTCAGGGGGATAAATACAGCTGCTGTTACATTTAGACATAGATTAAAGCCCAATCCCATTTCACCCCTTGCCCCTAACACTTAGCAGGGCATTCTGGGAAAATTTCTGTATGCAGTGTGCCTATAAAAAGATCTCGGTTTGAAGGACCATATAGCCCTAACACTTGGCCCTACCCCCGTGACGTGTACACGCAAAACTGAGGGGTTGGGTCAAGTGTTAGGGCTACATGGCAATTCAAACTGAGATTTTTAAGAGGCACAAACAGAGTGTTAGGAGAAATTTCCCAGAATGCCTCGCAAATTATCTGCAAGCTTGCTGCATAAGCGACCAATAAGACCCATAAATATGAGTACTGTCTCTGTTAAAGCCGCCGTACTGTAAGATAACCATTGGAACAGTGTTTCATGTTCTTCATAACATGTGTAAAAATTACTAGTCCTACGCTGACGTCTCGATCACTGCCTAGCAAAATTTCCTT
This sequence comes from Prochilodus magdalenae, assembly GCA_024036415.1. Taxonomy (NCBI): domain Eukaryota; kingdom Metazoa; phylum Chordata; class Actinopteri; order Characiformes; family Prochilodontidae; genus Prochilodus; species Prochilodus magdalenae. The sequence goes on along the minus strand of JAMWET010005431.1, from coordinate 171,852 downwards.
TTCCATCTCAAATTATGCAGTAAATTCAGTAATGAAGCTGGCGATTAAAAAGCTAAGTTCAACTTCATATCACTGAAGAACTCTTGGTGGTGATATTACATAACTGTCAAGGGGTTGAGGTAAAAATAAGAAACGGGATTGGGCCTAAAACTGGAACAGCTTTAGTTACAGCTACACTATATAAGATCTGGGGATTTGGAGACCTCTCTGGTGGAAATGTGTAACTGCATGTGAGGTTCTAGCCTGGGATGCTTTGAATCTGATGATTGCCAGAGACCTCAAAGAGAACTCAGTCAAAACCTGGTGAAGATCATCTCCTCTCTGGGCAAATTAATTGTCTACCCTCTTCAACATAAGTTCACTGGGCAACAAATAAGTCCCCTGTGACTGAAAGGTAATAGTGTGTAACACCTCCAATTTGGTGGATGCCTTTTCTGGACACAATTCCGAGGAGAATTCCCTGTAGAAGTGGGATTTTATCCACTGCTGGTAGACCCGTATGACCGTACGCTTCCATACACCTGCAGATTCAGCTACTTCCTTCACACTATGGTCTTTGGCCACGCCCACATGCAGTCCCTCCTTTTAGCCAATCATTAACATCTGCTCTGGAGACATTTTCCACACATGGAACGAGACATTCCCTGCACTGTAGCACCTCTTCCCAATCTATGGATCCTATCACTCACACCCCACAGGTATTTACAGCCCCATCATCCTCGTGCAGCGCCATCTGTTGGAGCCTGAAGTTACTACCACCTTAAACACAACAAGGTGACTCATTTTTTGTCTGGTGAGCTTGTTCATGAGCATGATGTTGTTTTTCTATTTGAGGCCTAAACATTAAACAACTGCTATCAGCCAAACAGTGATAACTGGTAATGGATCTGTGCTCTCTCTAGTTTGGGTACCTTCTAGAGACGAGTCAGAATATTTAAATAGTAAATAAAGCTGTTTCATTACAAGGAAATTTACTTTTCTAGTGTTTCATGGTCTCATATTACAGAGTAATAAACGATAAATATTGTTTTTGTGTTGTTTGTGGAATATTATCCAAATAAAACTCGGATAATAATAATTCCATATCAATTTGCCTGATACGTCCAATCCCGAATACATTCCAACTGCTATTTTGACCATGTCATTTAGTTAGGCATGAGGGATTCCAAAGTTTTGCTGTATCATCAGGTTTGAGAACCAAAGCGCCAAATTGTTGTGTTATCTGATATTCCTCCGGATACTAATTAAACTGCAGCTGTTTAATATCTGCCTTTGCCAACGTTCTGTGATAACAGACACACTAAGACTCTGTAAGGACCTCCAGGTCCCCTGTGGGAAAAGACACCATCAACTCCTAAGATTAGAGTTCCCAGGATGCTCTCACCATTGAGTTGCAGGTAAGGGAAGACTGCAGCTTGAAGACTTTGTGAAGACCTGCCGCCTCAGCCTGTGCGAGCTTCTCCTCCGTCATGCGCACCACAAACTTCACTGTGGTGTCTGTGTGATACTCCTTATAGTCACTGATGAGAGCTGGGGTCTTCTCTGTGCCCTGCAGCATGGGCTCCAACACAGATTCCTTATAGACCTGCAGGGAGGAGACAGCAGTAGAATCAGTATGTGTCTGCAACAGAGACTTTTAACACTGGAGGACTTAAAGGGCTCATATCCTACGTCCTCACTGGAAAAGCTGTGTATCCTGGATGGATGGATAGATGGATGGATAGATAGATAATAGTTATAAAGTGTAGTTGGTGCTTCCTGTCTGCTGTCCTTTTCCTGCTGCTAATTCCCCGTTTCCTTAGCCAATGAAGTGAAATACAGACCGCTAGCTTTTGCCTTTAAGGAAACTTCCTAGTCTCGGTTTGCAGTGCTAACACTGAGATACAAGGTTTCGTTCTGACAGTGACAACACATAATTAGCTAGAAGACATTTTGTTTATCAACTGCCGGTCATACCTGAGTCCAGGTGCGAATGGGAAGCTCAGTGATCTCGATGGTGTTCTTATCCAGAACGGAGATCTCACCACTGACCATATACTGGTTCTGGCCCAGCTCATGGATCACTCCTTTGAAATTCTTATAGCTGGGAAGCTGAGCGAGGACAAAGAGAGAGGGGTACAGATCATTGATACGGTTAGTAAAGACCTTGTTCTTATGAACCAGACGCTCACCAGACACTCTAGTAAAGACAGACAGCTTTTCCTCTGGACGTCCTCACTGGGTGGACGTCCTTACCTTCCTGTTCTTCTATCTGTCTATCTATATATCTATCTTTTCCTATACGCCATAAAGTGGTATGTTGGTTGGTACAGCTCAGCCGATAACAACCCTACCCGCCAGGGAGACACCACCACATGTGGGAGACTGGTGTTTGAATCCCGGTCTGGGCATCTATGCTGCGTTCGACCAATAAGAGTCCTTGGGCAAGACTCCTAACACTACACTGACCCACCTGTAATATGGTTAACCGTGTAAGTCGCTCTGGATAAGAGCGTCAGCTAAATGTCGTAAATGTTCCGAGAAGGGGGCGGGCCCTTTGGGTTATTAAGGACTGCATAAGGGAAGATGGGGGGGAACAGTTTGGCATGTGCTGGCTAGGTGCGCCGACCTCAGCTAGTGGAAACTAGGTACTATTATGTTTCCTGAACCCAGAATCGAGCTAGTGCCAAGGGGAAGTGACTGACTGTCTTACGTCCTTTTATCCTTTTCTTCTTCTTTTGAACTTTTTCTACCATTTCGGTAAACACGTGTGAAGCACTAAATAAAGAGAAATTCATTTGAAATAAAATGGCATGAATTCTTGTGGCGGTCTCACTCCACCAACCACATTACTACAAATAGGATTCTTCTGGAGCGCCCACACATTCCGAATTCCATCGGCTAGAGAGATATAAAGCCCCCGGTGATGGCCAGTGGAGCAGTGGAGTTGCGTTCTCTGGCCCAATGGAGCTCAGTAGAATGTCAACTCATGTTCCAGTGTCAGTATCTGACCTCTCTTAACGCTTCTGTGAATGCCGAATGCAATCAAATCTTCACATCAGTGTTCCAAGACTTCGTGCAAAGTCTTCCCAGGACAGTGCGCACTGTTAGCTACGTTTTAGAAGGAATGTGGGATCAGTAGCCGTCTACAGATGTTTGGACACAGTATGAGGCCAGTTTCCTGAACAGGGATTAAGTCTAATCCTGGAATACACATGGTTTAGATAGACAAATAGTAAACGATTAGACTTAATCCATTCTGGGAAAACCGGCCTGTAAGGAAAAGTGAAATGCAGATTTTACCATAGGCAAGGGATCCTGGTGGTCAAGCATGCGGTTGATGTTGTTGACTATTTCCCGTGGGTCGTAGTTGGGGATCTTGCAGGCCCAGCCAGTCCCGATACCCTCGGCTCCGTTCACCAGCACCATAGGGATTATGGGTATGTACCACTCTGGCTCCACCTTCTGGTTGTCATCGTAAAGGAACTTCAACAGGTTCGAGTCCACACCTGGGAACAACAGCCTGGCTAAAGGACTGAGAGAAAGCGAGAGAGAAAGAGGGATAAAAATTCACTTTTATTTATTTATTTATTTATTTATTTTATTATTATATAAAGTCAATATCAGTTTCACAGTAACTGTAATCTTAACAATAATTACTCTACATGAGATAATTATGATTTTGTATAATTTTAATATCAATTTTATATTGGAATCGCAATTTAACAGAGTGCAATTTTCAAATAGTAAGAGCAACAAAAAATTTATAATTACATAAATGAAATAAAAATATAATAAAAACTAAATTATAACTAAATTATTATTTATAACATCATTTAACATAATTTACAGCATCTTCGTCATAAGTTTCCACCCCCCTTCACTGCTTTGCTCTCAATGAAAACCAAACACACTATTGTTTATATCATTCATAAGAACCTAAACACACACGGTCCGAAGTGCTGAGGCTGACAGACCTGAGCATGGTGAAAATGTAACGAGGGCTAGCAGCATCTTTGCCTCCGTTGATGCGAGTTCCAAACTGACCGAGGGGCTGCAGGATGTTCACGTTGTTGCTGCCCACAAAGTTTTGGGCCAAGTTCACGATGGTCATCATCAGAGCTTGCTAAAGACAAAAGACAAAGTACCATCAACAATCAAACAGATGCTTAAAACGAGGGACAGATGGATAAACAGATACAGATTAAATATCAGATCAACTTTAAAGGCATTTAAATTGTTTCATGAAAAGAATTCTGGAAAGCTCATGAAATCAACAGACGCTATAGCACACAGCAAAACTAGCTAACCCCATTAATATGGTACTGTTCGCATTTCTACATCAGCTTAATCACCAGCAGCACTCATACGCACCTCGCCGTGATGGTATGCGGACATCTCTGCTACTGAACCAGCCAGCTGAGCCACCTTCACCTCCCTCTTATCATTCCTCTTCAGACAGGTGAACAGAACCTTCCTTTGGCCAGGCTTTAGACCTACATACACACACACACACACGTATTCAGTCAAGCAAGAAAAAAAAATCTTTCTATCAGAATTTAGATGAAGCCTCTTGGGCACAATCCCATTTCTGATTTTGACCTCCACCCCTTGGTTTCGAGTGTAACCCTCCCCCTTAAAACTAAGTTTGAAGGGGTAGTGTTTGGAATCTTCCCCCCACTATGAAATGGGACGACCCTTCAAGAACCGGCTACGTCATCCGGTGTCGTCAGGGGCTTTTATGTAAACAGACGGAAAGCCTGGACTTCAGTTTTACACATCAGTCAATCAAGTGAGTCATCGAATAAACAAGAGCACAAACAGACTACATGACTTCATTAACAGGCAGCCAGCGGTGCTCTGTAGGCGACCCTGCCAGTCTGCAGTGACAGCAGAGGAGGGTGGAGTTCAGCTCCTCACTGCTTAAACACATTTAGGGCATCATGTGACTTCAAAGAGGCGGAGGACCATTATTTATTATCTCCACCCAGAATTCTTCACTGATACGAAGCTGGACTGTAACTGCTGCACCGTTTAAGGTGGAACGGGATATTTTGCTAGGCAGTGACCGAGACATCAGGGCAGTACTAGTGATTTTTAGACGTGTTATGAAGAAAATGACCATAAAACTAGTTTACAGTGGTGATCTTACAGTACAGCGCCTTTAACAGAGACACACTCATATTTATGGGCCTCTCTGGTCGCTTGTGCAGCCGTCTTGCCGATGATTCTCAGGGCATTCTGGGAATTTTCTCCTAACACTCCGTTTGGAGTGTGCCTTTCGAGGGCCATGCTGCCCTAACACTTCGGCCTACCCCTCCATCTCAACAACAATTAGGACAACCTTACCTCTAGGAATGAACGCCAGAACGGAGGAGCAGGGCTCAGTGTTAGGGGTGAAAAGGGATTGGGTGTTTGTTTTTCTACCCTTGATCTTCACAATGATTAGCACCCATAAAAAAGTTCCACCTGTACCTGCACAGTGACCTGCTGTCCAATAATAACAACTTTTATCCATCATTTAAACGCAGCAGCTGCAGTTTATTCATTTATAATGAATGGACCAACAGAAATGGAAACAGCTTGTAAAGACGTCTGGTTCCATTGACTTACATTCAAGTTAAAGCAGGTTTTTGTCCTCTCCTGTAAAGTTGCCTTTGTGGACATACTTGTTTTTCTTCGGACAGTGCTGATATATAGCGTATATATTGTCCATTTTCTTCATTGATAACCAGAGATATCGATTTTTCCTGCCCTCTAGGGTGTGCTTGTGCTTCTGTATTTAGTCCGTAGTATTTATACTGTAGTTGTAGACACTTCTAGTCCAGGGGGCAGAACAGTGGAGTAAGAATTTCAACTGCGTCTCTCTTAAGCATATAGGGTAGACTCTTACATCTTGAATCTTATAAAAGTCCTGTCAGCAGTTTAACAGGCATATCCAGCTCATCAGCTGGCATTACTACAATGACCATCTGGCTCTGACCATGAACTCTATCTCTCACATAAGCAGAGAACCGAAGGGAAGGTTCCACTCTTCCAATTACTACCTCCTTTATTAAACGGCATGAATCTAATAGATGTTCCAAGCTCCTTTTCCTGCTAGCTCTGTCTTTCTCTCTTCATCCGGGATCGATCGTTCCTCTCCTTACTCTAACTGAGTTTTCCCTCGCCACTGTGGCCTCTGGTTTGGACCCGGATTTCCCTTCCCTACGTCTACACATGGACTCGGTGTTCTTCTTCTCCTTTATATAAACTGCTTTTCTGTGAAGCTGCTGTGAGACGACATTAGCTGTGAAAGGCGCTATACAAATAAATATTGATTGATTGACTGATAACAGATTTCAGACAGACTCTGTTTACTTCTAGTAACAAAGAAACCCTGATAAACTCAGCAACGTGAACCATACGCACCATCAACAAGGGACGGAATGGATCTCTCATTGTCAGAGTTGGAGAAGAGAATCAGCTCTTTGTTGATGAAGTCATTGTAGGATAAGTGTCGCGTCATGGTGCCGTACAGATATTGCTGCAACAAGAGAAAAGGTTTCATCACAAAACGAGCACAAACACTTTTCAGGTGCCTGTCAAAGAAACTCATCCGCACAAAAACTGTTCCTTTACATATTAAGTGTGACCCTCCAGAGGAAAGTAGAAGCAATTCTCGTGAGAAATCCAAAGACACTGACACGTAACATGAGCTGCGTTTAATCCTGGACAGCAAAAGCTCAGCCACACTGCTGCTTTGCGTATCTCGAAGAAAGCGGGGAATAAATGTGGCTTTAAATGATGACTGGTCAAAAAGTGCTGAAGGATGTTATTACTAATAATTACGCTCCTGAATGACACCGTATCCCGGAGACGTCTATTTCCATAAATCTCCAGCCTGCACTGCTGCAGCTTGTTAGGATACCTAATTGGAAGTATGGGTGATTGACTGCTGAATGTGACTGGCCTCACCTCAGGCAGACCGTGCATCCTCCTCTGGCGTCTGTCTTCCATGAAATTAGTCAGCCACTCTTTCCTGTCGTCTGTCTTCTTCTTGCTGAAGGCCTGAAAGGCGGAGAAAGCAGAGAGCCGAGTTCAACAACGTTCTGGGAGGAAGACCTTTAAGGCTACCAGAGAAGATACTTTATTCTAAGACCCCTAACTGCATTTCTGTTTTACGGTACTCAGTAATAACAATCCTCATCTGCTGCAACCAACATCATTTATAATGACTGATGTGTGTGTCCATTATTATTTAAACTATTTGTTAAATAAACAGTAATAATTAATTAATTAATTTGAGGCTTAATTATTTGTTATATATATATATATATATATATATATATATATATATATATATATATATATATATATATATAATGTTTTATATATATGTAAATATCTATCTAGCTATATATGTATCTATCTATCTCTCTCTCTCTCTCTCTCTCTCTATATATATATATATATATATATATATTTTTTTTTTTTTTTTTTTATTTTATTATTTTTTTTTTTTTTTGCTTGTTTTTTTAATAATGCAATTTGAAGTAATTTAAGTGGCTAGTCTAATTATCAGGTTTCATTCAACATCAGCACTGTGGTGAACTTAATTTTGATATATGCACTGTAGTATGGACTATATATTCATTTATTCTGTTTTTTGAGGACTAATGTGATGGGATGGGATGAGATGAGATGATATTAGACGAGACGACATTACAGCTTTAAACTCCTGTAACTCACTCAAGTAGCTTCATATAGCAGCTGGCCCATTAAAATAAGCCTGAATATGCTCCATTAAAAAAACAACTAGGCCTACAACGTAGCCTATCTCTTTTAGGCCATGTTCACACCGCAGGTAAAAGCGGCCCAAATCTAATTTTCTCTAACACTCCGGTTGGGCTCTTCACATCATCTTTTTAATGTCATGTCTGACATCAGTCTGAACAGGTCACCCGCTTTAACAAACCCACACACGCAAAATAACCATGTTTCACATGTAGAGGTAAACAGAGGCCGCTGATGAACACAGGTCAACTACCGGTTTCGGTTTCATCTTCACCAGCATCACAGGAGCGATTACAAAGTCCCAAAGACAGCTGGGGTGTTAAAAAGCTTTGTCCAGAAACACCAGCTTAACTGTTTATGATGTCTCTGCTGCACAAATCTGTGACCAACGTTGAGCTGGACTGGCAATAAAGTTTCACCACGTCCAAGTCTAAGATACACATCTGTGTCACATCTGAGGAAACGATCGGATTCGGCCCATCTGTTTTTACCTGCTGTGTGAGCATAGTTAAAAGTTTCATTCAATCAGCAAACACTAACACTATCGTGTGAGGTTCCCAGCGAGCTCAAACATTCCAGGTGTTACTAACCAAGGTAATGGCCGCATCATCCTCTGTGCCTCCGTACTTGAACATAATCCGATGCCTCTCCATGTCGGCGAAGTACTCCTTGGCCTCTTTGCTTGTGCTGGTACCCAAACCTACAACATCATATCAGTAAATCCAGCATGATTATACACAGGCCCGTTCAGATATTACTGACTAACCTATAAAAGCCCAGAGCCTTTTCCCCTTAAAGGACAGAGACGAGGGATCGGTTATAAGATCAGACCAGCCTTATTCAAGAGTTCACATGGCGTCTTCCAGGACCATTTTACGGTCAGAATACTGGCAACATGTCTCAGCTATTATTTCATAATTCAGTATTTCCTTAATTTGTTCTAGATATAGGGTCAGAATGGGTTATATGTCATATAAAACATGTCCTCAATGTATTACAGCTGTCAAATGTGGTTGGTTTGGTCTGATGCACTAACCAATCACATCGCCGTTCTGTAATGTGACTGCACCAGGATGTTCAGCATTCATGCTATTTTCCATGACAACAAGGGAGGGGCCATCTTTGTTGACTTTACCTGACATGCAGCCCCATATTATCAACGACTCTGGAGATCTATATGTTTTCTTCAGGCAGTCATCTTTATCAATTTCACTGGACCGGCACCGAACAGAAGCTCCAGCACCATCACCTTGCCCAGTGCAGACTGATTCATCACTGAGGATTACTTTCACCCAGCCGTCCACAGTCCATGACCTGCTGTGCTTTAGCCCACTGTACCCTGGTTCTTTTCTGTGTAGGTGTTAGTGACGTCTTTCGTTGGGCTTTTCCGGATGTAAATCCCATTCCTTTTAGGGAATTCCTTACAGTCCGGTCACAGACACTGACTCACGTGTTTCTCATTTGTTTTGTTGTGCCTTTTTTCCTTTTTATAAAGACATCTTGCTTTAAGTTTTCTATTTTGAGGCTTTGTTGTTTTCTTTGGTCTACCTATATGCTTCCCCTGTTTGTATCTGGTCCAGACTTCACATACAGCTGACTGGGAACGACCAACATTCCGTGATGATTGACCTTCCGGAAGAAGTTTTATAATTCTCTCCTTTGTTTCCACTGATATCTCTCCTGTTGGGAGTCATGATTCATGTGAATCCTCTTCGTGCAACAGCTCTCTAAGGGGTGAGCACTCCTTTTTAACCGAAGACTAATTACCAGGTTAAGTCTAATGCAGGTGTTTGTTTTAGAACTGCAAATTTAGTAATTAAATATTTTTTCCTCTACTTGATCTAAAAACACAGTTGTGACTAACTACAATGATTCTATTTCTTTCTTTTTTTCATTTTCGTAATGTCAGATGGTTGAAATTTTGAAAAAAAGTTTTGTTGCTATCTCTGTGATTAAATTTTCTCTACAAAATTAAACAACTGAAAGATCTTCCTCCAAGAGTGGTGATCCCATCATTTTTGCCAGGGGTTGCAGTTAGCTATGCTAGCTAATAATAAATAGCTTGTGAGAACGTTGGGTTAGCATAGCCACTTTATGATCAGTGTCCACTGTGCCAACCTTCCCACTATGTAGGTACTGAAATGCCTCTGTACCTTTATAGTTCTTCCTCGCTGAACCGTCTGTGCCTAACGAGAGTACAATGTCATTGAAGATGTCGCCATAGGTAACCTCAGGCCATCTTTTCATCTCGTCCACCCACTCTGTTATGACCCTTGGATGAAGTAACGTTCTCCCATTCAAGCTCTTATTGCTTCTCTGGTCTCTTCCCATCTAATTTTGTTAGGTTAGATTTTTTGTTGTTGTTAATTTGCCTAACTAGCCAGCCAGCCATCTAGCTGACCGGAAGTTCTAACCCAGAGGCGGAATAAAGTGGGTGTGGCAAAATAAGATGAACAAGTCGCTTGGGGATTCCATGAGTTTAGATGAAGGAGAAAGCTGTACAAGGAGCTCTCCAGACTGTTTAAAGGGCCTGTGTCACATACACCAGCGTGGGGTCTAATGAGCTAACTAGTACATTAATATTATCACATACTAATGTTCCCAGAAATGAAACAAACCTTTGTAGTACTTTATGTGCCATGTTTTGTGGTTCTCTGTTTGTTTCTTCCACTCCTCGAACTCCGGAATGCTGTAGAAGGACATTTCCTGTTTGTTCTTGCTGGCCTGCACACAATATCGGACAAAAGAGCCATTAAAGGTGCAACACCCTTCTATTACGCTGTGCCAGCAGCTGGCTGTGTTTCAAAAAAGGGCTGAAAGCTGCTCGTACTTTGACGATAGGGGTGATGAATTCCTCCAGAAATGTGTGCTTCAGCAGGGACGGCCAGTTGTGGTGGAAAAAGTTAATGAGCAGACCCTTAATGTGGGAACCGTCTTGATCCTAACCACACAAAAATAAATACATCAGGAGATTATTAAAGCTCTAGAACAGGACAACCTGCCAAGCACAGAAGCAGGAAACGTTAACATACCTGATCAGTCATGATCATTATCTTGCCATAGCGGAGAGATTTCAGTGACTCGGGGTCATCGTAGCTCTTCTTATACTGTAAGCCCACGATCTTGATAATGTTATTGATTTCTGCGTTCTCCATGATCTACAAAGAAAAGGGGGAAAAAGGTTTCATCTGTGTCCAAAATACAATCAGAAATGAATCTTACTAGTATTATTTAGGCCACTCATGACCTGGATGAAGCACGACACTGTCCAAAATCAAGATCACAGGAAGACGCAGTCAGTCTTTTAGACAAGCATAGAAATGCTAATAGTCTGATACCTTCAGCAGCCTTACAGTCCAGTCTAGCCTTTCTTTCACCTCGTGTCTCTCATCTCCAGTGTTTGAAGAGGCAGTGAACGGATGACTAACATGATAAATGATGTTGCCAGTTTCATTTTATTGAAACAAATAGAAAGTAAAATTTAACTTTAACTGTCTGGGCTCCCCCTGCTGGCGTTCTATAGCAGCGCTACTCAGAAACAACACTGGACGTGCAGATGTCCGTTAACCTTGAATGTACAGTCATACGCAAAGGTTTGGACGTCCCTGATCAAAATCCCTGATCAGAACATAATTTAATTGGTCTGTAACTGCTCATTTGCTAAATTATTTTTTTCCAATATGAGTACAACTCAGCAAATAAGCTCACCGGACAAAAAAATTGTCACTCTGCATGTTTAGGCTGGTTGTAAATCCAAGCGTCTGCAGATGGCGCTGATGTACGAGGATGATGGGGCTATGAATACCTGCAGGGTGTGAGTGACGGGATCTATAGATTGGGAAGAGGTGCTACAGTGCAGGGAATGTCTCGTTCCGTGTGTGTGTGGAAAATGTCTCCAGAGCAGATGTTAATGATTGGCTAAAAGGAGGGACTGCATTTGGGCGTGGCCAAAGACCATAGTGTGAAGGAAGTAGCTGAATCTGCAGGTGTATGGAAGCGTATGGTCATACGGGTCTACCAGCAGTGGATAAAATCCCAGTCTACAGGGAATTCTCTTTGTGATTGTGCCAGCAAAGGCCCCTAACAAAACTGGCCCTCCAAAGAGCGTCTCAACATTGATGTGGGCCACCTCCAGAACCTTGTCCAGTCCATGCCCAATCCAGTCACAGCTGTGATTGGTGCTGGTGGAGGTGTTACACACTGGTAGGTACGGCTCAGTCACAGGGGACTCAGATTTGGTCTGGTGTATATAGGGTATATAATGAATGTAATCTGGGGTGTGTTGTGCATACGGCTGTATACTGTATCCCTGTTCTGGGTATTTTCATACTGACAGGATTTCTGAGCTCACCTGTTTGTGTGTTGCTTCTCGAACGTTGAGAATTTTGCCTCTCAGAGGGAAGACTCCGTAGCGGTCTCGTCCAATCACACCCAGCCCCGAGACGGCCAAGGATTTAGCCGAGTCTCCCTCAGTCAGAATCAGCGTGCACTCGGATGAATGTTTCCCACCTTACAGAATCAGGCAGGCATATCAGTCACACATCTAAACATGTTAATAAGGCACAACCAGCGTGCCAGGGCATCTCAGGATACACGCTCTTAGGATACACTTCTCGTGACGGCCACCAGAGGTCAGACTTACTGGAGTTCTAATGACTTTGATCTTGAGCTCTCTCACCTGAGTCCCTCCCATACCTGCCCCCACTCACCTGCTCCATATTCTAGCTGACACTTTTTAAAAATAAAAAACACTCTTTTTTCAGCAACAAAAGTGGGATTTGGTTAATAAAGTTTTTTTTCCAAAATAATTTTAAATAAAACTATATTTTGCAAAAAAAAAACATTTTAGGGAGTTTAGGACCATATCTTGCTATATCTTGCTGCACACAGAGGAATTTCTCTTTTGCCTTTAACCTACCTGCGAAACACCCACATACACAAGATGATGTTTGCATACTAGCTTTGCACTATCGGTTATTTCACCTTACCCATCAGATCCAAATCCAAAATATTTACAATCGTGACTGACACTAGTGCTGGGCGGTATAACCAAAATTCTACATCACGGTATTTTAAAAATTATACCGGTTTCACAGCATTTGACATTTTTTTCCCATGCATGACTTGGTTTAGCTATTTCGGTATTTCCGACTTGGGATGTCATATCTGGAATCAGGCGTCTTTATCATAGTCCTGAAACCGTCTATCTCAACCGTGCTTATCGGAACCATGTCTCTGGCTGTGTGAATTGTTCTGGAGTTGGTTATCTCGATCCACCGCTTGCTCTTTCTGTTGTAGCGAGTACCTTTAGCAAGCGCTTCAACAAGTGACGTCCGTCTCACCCGTCCTTTATCTTTTCACCTGATGGTGCGGAAGGCGCTGATTTCAGTTTCATGAATCCCTGCTACTCCAAAGCATGTGTGCGGCTAAGGTGATGAAGCACACAGCTCGTGTTACCACCTCCCGTGACACCTTCAGCTCGACAGCTCTCGCAGTAAGTGTTGGTTTGGTCCACGTCTGACCTTTTACATCCGAAGCACCTCCAGACAACAAACGAGGTTCTTCTGGGTCATCATCTTCTACTTCGATATCTGGTTCAGAACATCCCCTGTCCGTTTTCACCGCACTCAAAAACTCCACTGATACATGCGGGTTTAGCGGCGCGGCAATGAAAAACGGCTCCTGTGAAACACTTCACCACCGCTCTGCGTTCTGGACGTGTGTAGGCTACTTAAACCGGTGTGGCCGGTATATGAAAAATTCATATCATAACAAATATAGAAACCGCTTTCTGGTGCCAACCGCCCAGCACTAACTGACACCATCCCTCATGTTGTTGTTGTTACAGCGTTCTAGTTCCCTTTTGTATCTAGTTACACATGTAGGCTTATTACACTGTCCTTGTGTGGTCTGGGAGATCTGCGATACCTGCAGCACATTTGGTACCACAGGAAACAAGATTCAGATTTTTAGGATCGATCTTAGTGGTGGTTCTCGTGACATCCCTAGTCCTATGCACAAACGCAGCTACCCTCTCTGGACTGTCTGAGCTCTTGAATAAAGACTTCAGGGAGAAGAATAAAGGATTCAGAGAGCGCTTCTGAGCTGTCTGGGCTTACCAGCATCGTTAGCGTCGTCCAGTTTCGGGATGCCTTTGATCTTGCTGTGCTTGACCGAAGAGCACTTTTTATTCAGCTGTGTCTGAGCCTTGAACTTCACCCAGTTCAGGATGCTCTCCACGATGCCGCAGTTAGTGGCCTGAATGGCAATAAGAGAGTAACTTTTTTAACTTAAAGAACTTTAACAGCATTAAACATACGTCAAACCGGCAGATCCACGTCTCAGTCGTGTGTGCACATGCATGATTCAACCCAGAGGCTAGTGATCGAGCTCTTTCCCAGCAGAGTTTAGATTCTTATAGCAGGGAAAGCACACAAAGTGCAGGATTGGGAATGAGAACCACTGGGCTGAAAGTGGTCTGTCGTTTAAAGACGTTCTAAAAGAACACAATGTGTAAAACTAGAGAACCAGGAGAATCTTTACCGCTCTTATGAACTTTTCAGACAGAGTGCATTTGGAGCCAAAGCTCTTGGTCTGAAGAGTCATGTTCTCCTTGGTCTGAGAATCGAAAGTCGGGTTCTCAATCAGAGCATTCACAAACACCCAGATGTGGTTCTTGACCTGAAATGATAAAACAATTCAGGAACTCAACTGCTGGTTAGGTGCACACAAATCACGGCATGAACATTTGACGGACGTCATGACCTAACATTAAACCAAAGGTGACGTCGTTGGAAGGGTTAATCTTAGTGTTGAAGGCTCAAACCTGAAATGGTTTCACTGAGACTCCTGCTTTATTCTTCTTCTTCACCACCTCGATGAGTTTCGCCACAATTTGGTCCACAACGTAGTCAATGTGCCTGCCACCCTGAGAGAAACGGGAGAAATGAAAACTTCAACATTAGCGCCATAAACAAGCAACGGCATTTTAACTGAGCTTTGGTAAAAAATTTAAACTGAGCTTTCATAAAAAAATTTAAACTGAGCTTTCATAAAAAAATTTAAACTGAGCTTTCATAAAAAAATTTAAACTGAGCTTTGGTAAAAAATTTAAACTGAGCTTTCATAAAAAAATTTAAACTGAGCTTTCATAAAAAAATTTAAACTGAGCTTTGGTAAAAAATTTAAACTCAGCTTTGGTAAAAAATTTTAACTCAGCTTTGGTAAAAAATTTTAACTCAGCTTTGGTAAAAAAAATTTAAACTGAGCTTTGGTAAAAAAAATGAAACTGAGCTTTCATAAAAAATTTAAACTGAGCTTTCATAAAAAAATTTAAACTGAGCTTTGGTAAAAAATTTTAACTCAGCTTTGGTAAAAAATTTAAACTCAGCTTTGGTAAAAAATTTTAACTGAGCTTTGGTAAAAAAAAATTAAACTGAGCTTTGGTAAAAAATTTAAACTGTGCTTTCATAAAAAAATTAAACTGAGCTTTGGTAAAAAATTTAAACTGAGCTTTGGTAAAAAAATTAAACTGAGCTTTGGTAAAAAAAAAATTAAACTGAGCTTTGGTAAAAAAAAAAAAAATTAAAATTATTAAAAAAAACAATTATTAAAAAAAAATCCTTCCGGGTTGAAGATACTCAGAAACTCTATTTTCAGTGCTGTGATGTAGACGGGGACACCTGACTCTGTAACGTTAAAGGAAGGCGGCTGTATGCAATAGCAAGTGCAGCCAAAATGGTGCTAGTTTTGAAATCACTAACAGGACCAAATACACGCCTACACATGAATACGCAGAAACTCTTACACTATACTGAGGAACGCAGGGGTCAGAATGGGCTACGAAGACCACTGCTATATCCAGCACGCAGGGGCTGCGTCCCAAACCGCACACCTCAGCATTACATGGTGTGTATGGTAGCGCACGGACATTAAAGGGCCATAATTTGCATGTAGCATGTGAAGTACATAAGTTTGGGACACAGCCAGACCTCTGACTGATCAACACTGCTTTATGGTTAGGGTTATAGAGCCCCCTGCTGGTTTGGCTGATGCTGGCTGTGACTGACAGCGCACTTAGCTGTTTCATGTGGATGAAGACCAGTGTGGAAAAGGCAAAGGTGGTTTGGAACTGGTACTTAACAATCAATCACTAGATTAGATCAGTTAAATCACGTTATGACTGGACAGCATTCACCATACTGATAATTAGATAAAGTGCTGAGCCTTAAACGTCTGTGATTAACTGATGCTCCTTTTATTTTCATTTATATATCGACTGGCAATTTACAAGTCACAGGACGAGCTTTGGGTTCAGATTAAAATCTCAGATTAGATATAATTAGGTTTCTGATCAGCTCAACAATATAACAGGCCTATATAGGGAGCTCCGGCTACCTTGGTTGTGGCGATGCTGTTGACGAAGCTGATCTGCTGGAAGCCCTTCTCGCTCATGGTGAGACAAACCTCCCAGCGCTCATTCACGGCCTCGTTCACCACTTTCAGAGCCACCCCCGTCTCGTCCAGCTTGTCCTTCACATAAAGGTCCACATAGCTGCGGAAGCCGTTTACCTACAACAGGATATCGGGTGTCATCAGTGAGGGAGAATACAGGCAGAGACGATATCAAACTGCCACTGTGGGAACTTGGATCACAGTTCTCTGGCATGTAATACGTGTCAAAATGAAAAACGCAAAATAAATAAACAATTTTAAACATCATTAAATGCTCTTATAAAATGCGTAACAGGGGCAAAGGGCAAAACTACATACCAATAAAGAAATTTTTTATGTTTTTAATTGACCCTTAAAAACATGACTAACATTAGTGTGTGTGGTGCTGGTGTGAGTGGATCAGACACAGTAGTGCTGCTGGACACCTCAGTGTCACTGCTGGACTAAGAATCATCCTTCAACCAAAACCATCCAGCACAACAGCGTCCTGTGGCCGGCGTCCCTGTGAGCACAATCCGGTGCCCACTGATGAAGGACTAGAGGATGACCAACACTGCACTGTGCAGCAGCAGATGAGCTATCGACTCTGACTGTCCATCTACAAGGTGGACCAGCAAGGTAGGAGTGTCTAATAGAGTGGACAGTGAGTGGACACAGTGTCTAAACACTCCAGCAGCACTGCTGTGTCTCATCCACTCACACCAGCACCACACACACTAACACACCACCACCGCGTCAGTGTCACTGCAGTGCTGCGAATGATAGACCAGATAGAGCTGGACGCAATGGACAAAGAGTGTATGTAAGTGTACTTAATGAAGTTACTGACGGTTTGCGATGACCAAAACCATGTGCTGATGTTTACATTCATCACTTTCATTAATAAACAGACCGACAGACAGACAGACGAACAGAAAGCAAAAGCAAACACCAGCACAGGATGTTTTGTGTCACTGCAAACTGTCAGTAACGTCTAAAACATGCAGGGCGTTTAAACTCATTGGTTGTTTAAAGGAAGTGATTAAACCACAACAGCCACCAGCTGCAGCTGACTTCCCCAAACATGCAGTTCCAGTACTGCTCACACACACACACACACACAACTACCATGATAACAGGTTTTTAAGACTGTGAGGATCTAACTCTCGACGGGTCGAGCAGAACAGAAGATGTGCTGAAGACCATCAGATGATAGCCGAAGAGCTCAGTTCATTATAGCTCATGGTGATGGTAGACCGGATGGTTTATCCTCATGTGACTCTGAGCCGCTGGATTGTGGAGATAAGCTGGACGGGCTGATAAGGTGTTGATCGTTAGCAGCACGCGGGATTTGGGCCAGCAAGATTACTGGCTGCATAAAACGAGTTTTTACAACATACAGATCAGACGACATAAACCTTCGATCATCACCTCAGAGTACTCATGTATTTAAGGTACTATAGGGAGTATATAGTATATTACATAATGTGTATAACCAGCTGTTTTGAATTTTCTATAAATATATTTATATGCTTATGAAAATGGGCCATAAAGGTGCTGATAGATGGACATATAATCTACTGTACATGACCAACATGAAGACATTTAGGCTAAGCATGGGAATCCCAGTCCCAGCTGTGCACTGTTTACTGTGGGCTGGATGTTCAGCCCTAATTTTGGAGCAGTTTTATGAATATTTGTGGTCCATTTTTTAAAAAGCTACACAGAAACTAAATATAAATTATGTGTAGCTCTCAGAACAAGGACATACAGACACATAGATTGAAAAAAAAATTATAGTTTAATTTTTATCATCGGAAACTAAATCTGAATCTTTTTTTAGAATATCATTTTAAATATTTGTGGTCCGTTTTTGCTTTTTATTTAATGTAGATTCTTTAGTTTATCATCAAACTAGACAGGACAAATTCTAAGTGTATCTCTAAGAACAAACACACAGGTTCAAATAGGTTTTTAGTATTTTCATCTAAAATGGCTAAATTTTCGAATGTTGAGTTTACCCTGTTATCAGTGACGCAGGGTCTAACAAGGTTTACGTTAAGGTTATTTCCATACAGTGTGGTGCGACTTACAGGCAGCTTCTTGCCGTTGAGAAAGACTTTAACGCCCTTGCATGAGCCGGCTACATCGTAGGCCCTGCGGGTCAGCAGTGCCACGATGTCCTTGTCCAGTTTCTCCATCTTGAATTTGGAGAGGTCGGGCTGGAATGTGACGCAGGTGAAGTCGTCCCCATCGAAGTACTTGATCTTGGGGTCGGTTGTTTTTGTCATGTTGTTCTGCCATGTCTTTTGAGGAAGAAAAAAATCAGTTAGTGAATTTTAATCTTCTATTTCTATTCTAATGCCACTGGTATCGAATTGAACCGGATCTCCACCTCTAAAAGCTCCCTCACAGAAAGTTACTACATGAAATGGTTATGAATACGCTGCCTGATGTCTAGAAAGGTACTAGCAGTGCCTAAGTAGCCCCGAAAGTACCTAAATCTAAAATAGCGACTTATCTATATTGCATAATTTCAGCCTCATAGGCCACAGCCAGGTGCCAGGTTTGACCATAACCGCCAGTAAAGAGACGCTCTGAAGACGAGTGCACCAGGGAGACGGTTCTACATTTCATGCTCACAGTTTCATAATGAATTGATATCATTACAATCTAAGCATTTTTGCAGCTCCCTGCAGTTTAAACCACAGTGTCTCACACCCTGCTGTCCTTAAAAAGTCCCGAGTGTCTGAATGGAGAAGATAAGTCAGACAGACCACACTGCTTATCTTGTAAAGACACAATAGTGTACGCCCAATTGTGAAATGAACCCAGCCTTGAAACTCTGAATGTGTACTGAAAGATGTCAAACTCAGGGAGAAAAGAAATCACCCACTATTCACCCAAATACACCAAAGGCATCTTGGCTGGGGGGCAGACTTTACAATGTCCAGTCAATCTGAATTAGGGGAAGTGTCTGCAGTATCCACTGACATCTACAGCTCTGGAAATTTTTAAGAGACCACCTGTACCTGATCAGTGTTTCTAGGTGTGCAGGTTCTGGGTTTGTGTTGGTTCTGTTTGGTTCTCTAGACTACTGGAACCATGTCTCCTAAACTCCAGATCAGATATTGTATTAGATCTGTGTATTTAGAAAATCACTAATGACCTCCAGAAGCCTGTTTTAGAACCATGCTCGCTGTGCGTTTCACCCCAGCCACCGCTCGCCAGTCTCTCTGTAGGTCACTCGAGGTCATCTTACGGTGGGTAAGGGGCATTGGAATGAGGTGGCGCTCATCACGGTCAGTAGAGAGGGGGTTTGGCCCTCTGCCAGTCTGTAGCTGTGTTGTCCTGTGTGTTTGCTGCTGGACCTTGTTCTTATGAACCAGACGCTCACTGTATCTGCCCGTAAAGCTAGAACCCAACCTTCGGTTCCTCACTGAGAACCTGCTGTACATGTGGAGATGCTGATTTAAGAAGAAACTGGAGTGGGCTCCTACTTATTTCCAAAGCTGTAGATGGAACTAATGCTTCTGTCACCAGATGCCCTACGACTACTCCGGTGAAATCAGAGTTGGTGTTGGTACCTGTTTAAAGCTGTGTTTGTACTCTTTGCAGGCCGTCTCCACCGTGAACTTGGTGCTGAATATATTACAGAGTTTAGCACCGTATCCGTTCCTTCCACCTGGAGAGCACAGATAAGACATCTGCGTTAAAATAAATACATAACTGGATTTGCAAGTCCACACCACAGGAAGCTCATTCTCAAAATAGTCCCTTGATTCACACAGATGATACACTATATAGCCAAAAGTATTCACTCGTCTGCCTTCACACGCATATGAACTTGAGTGACAACCCATTCTTAATCCATAGGGTGTAATATGATGTCGGGTCACCCTTTACATCTATAACAGCTCCAGCTCTTCTGGGAAGGCTTTCCACAGGGCTAGGAACTTGGTTATGGGAATTTCTGACCATTCTTAAAGAAGCACATTTGTGAGGTCACACACTGATGTTGGACGAGAAGGCCTGGCACAGTGCAGTCAGACAAGTACTGTTCTCCTGGCAACCGCCAAACCCTGACCTGTCCATCAGATTGCCAGACGGAGAAGCGTGATTGGTCACTCCAGAGAACACGTCTCCACTGCTCTAGAGTCCAGTGGCGGAGCTTTACTCCACTGCGTTCCACGCTCTGCACTGCGCTTGGTGATGTAAGGCTGGGATGCAGCTGCTCGCCATGGAAACCCATTCCATGAAGCTCTACACACTGTTCCTGAGCTGATCTAGAGGACATATGAAGTTTGGAGGTCTGTAGTGATGGACTCTGTAGAAAGTTGGTGACCTATGACCTATGACCCTCAGCATCCGCTGACCCCGCTCTGTCATGGTACGTGGTCTAACACTTCCTGTCTGAGCTGCTGTCGTTCCCGATCACTCCCACTGTGTTCTAATCCCACTGACAGTGGACTGTGGAATATTTAGTAGGGAGGGAATTTCATCACTGGACCTGTAGCACAGGTGGATCCTATCACGGTACCACGCTGGAGTTCACTGAGCTCCTGAGAGCGACCCATTCTCTCACTAACGTCTGTAGGAGCGGTCTGCATGTCTAGGTGCTCTGTTTTATACACCTGTGGCCGTGGAAGTGATTGGACCACCTGAATTCAATGATTTGGATGGGGGAGTGAATACTTTTGGCAATACAGTGTATATATATATATCTCCTACAAAGCATGTAGCTGTATGCAAAAGACATGGCAGAATCATTAGTTTTCTTAGCAAAAACACACAAAAGAACAAACAGGTCTCCAATAAAAATATTTGAAGGCTGCCCTGCGCAGGTCATCACAGCCTCCACCTTTATAGACTTAAGGTTATTTAGCAGGGTCCTCCAGTTCTGCCAGTTATCCCTCCAAACAAAGCGATTTTCAAAGATGGCGATTATCGCCTTTAAAGGAGTCAGCATTGTTACGTTACTACATTGTCATATTTATTACAAAATATTCAGCATTAATACAATAATCTGACCTTAGTCAGCATTATACATTAATTAAGCATCATTAAAACGGTAAAATATTTATAAAAACACTTTCATTAGTTCTTCTTCTTCCTATTTTATTATTATTATTATTATTATTATTATTATTATTATTATTATTATGTAGCTGTTTTGGTCACCTGTGACTTTCTTCTCATCGTCGTCATAGTTGCTGGATGTGAGCAGGTGTCCGAAGATCAGAGCCGGAACGTACATCTTTTCCTCTTTGTGCTCCACCACGGGAATTCCTTTGCCATTGTTCCACACAGAGACAGTGTTTGACTCCCTACGAGACCAAAGCGACACGTCTGAGTTACTAACACACAGTAGATGTATAAATACATAAACAAACAGGAGGTACTAATACACAAGTCTCCACCGAGACACACAACCAAACAAACGAAGTTTCCATACTCATAGCTGAGGGTGAATTTTGAGTTTTATGAATTTTAAAATGAGTCTATAAGTCTTTGCACTGTTCTAGTTAGCTAGTTCTAGCCAATCAGATGAAAATCCCACATTCTTAACTTTAAATAGCAACAACAGAGGGCACAAGGGTAGTGAGTGTAAGAGGCTGAGCAATGTAGATTTATCTAGAACGCAGGATGAGGTATATATTTCATCAACAAATTAATGTCTTCTTCTTCATATTATTAATATTTTTATTATTATTATTTTTCTCAACTATAGAGAGTCAAAAAGAGTTACACTCTCTCTCTCTCTCTCTCTCTCTCTTTGTGGTGGTGTTTTTGTCATACTGTGTTGGTGTGTCTCGTGTTCAGTAACTGACTTTAATCTGCAGTTTAATAATTGTCTTTTTCTTTAATAACCAGGAATAAAAACCTCCAAAACTGTTCTGGTCCAAATCCGGCCCACATTCCCCACCATCATCTGGCCCACATTCTCAGAGGGGTTGACAGCACTTGACTGGTGCTAGCAAGATGTGGGCCACATGTCTCCACATTAGGGCCACGGGCCTGCCAAAAGTAGGCAAAGCAGTGGACCAGATCTGTTTTGGGACAGGTGGGCCAAATGCATGTTGTAAATATATGGGCCAACTTTGGTTCACCGCATATCCGTTCTAGATGTGGCCCATATCCACTTGTTATTTAATTTATGCAATGGTGAAAAAGTGACAAACTTCAACAAATATTTGAAAAACCGTGTTCTGTATCTGGCCTTCAGCCAAATGTTTCTTTTTTTTTGGTTTCCATTGCGGACCTTTCCATTTCAGTGCATCCCTAGTAAATTTATACATCAAGTCATCCATGAAAAACTGTATGTACACCATTGTGTTTGTATACCACGCTTTCTCAGGGTATAGTGCCTTGTTGAGGTGAGGAGGCTTGCCTTCGCCTGGGAAGAAGAGAGCTAAGCTACCTGGCAGTAATATAGGACGATGTTGTCGGGATGATCAAAGAGGTGACCACAGAAAAGACATCGGCTCAACCACACAGAAGGCGGACAGACACAAGAGAGTGATCTCAGAAGCTGGGACCCTCAGGTTGAACGACACTTGTTACTGAGGAAGAGCTGAGGATTTCTTGGAGTACAGATTGTGCATATGATGTGGTTGGATCAAAGTGTTTGAGATGTCTAGCTGGCAAGCAAAAAAAGAGAACTCATAGCTGCAAAAACAAAATCATTGTCAAAACCTGGAATGTACGAGGAACTAATCACCACAGGCTGGAAGGAGAACATGGAAATGGATTGTCTCCACATCAACATCCTCTGGATCAGATAAAACAGACCGGATTAGGACACTTTCAGTCACGGGAACACGCCATCTACGGCATTCACTGTCAACAAGGGTGTCAGAACTGGATACGGTGCTGTGAATTTCGAATCCGATTTTATGTGCAGCCGTTCAACATTACAGTCATCCAGGTTTTACCCCCAACGATGGACACGAATGACAAAGTATTGCTGGGGACGGTAGCGCTAGGGTTGGGAAGCGCGTGGCTTTGGAAACGTGACTGAAGCTGGAGAACAACTTGTAAACTGCAAGGGCTTTTTCATTACTAATACACTATTCAAGCAACCAACAACAACAACCTCAGTACACCTGGACGTCCCTGATGGAGTTCAGCCAAACCAAACTGACATCATCCCTTTCACAAAGGGGTCCATTTCAACTGCAACGATACGGTCTGGAGCTGACTGTAGAGGAGATCATCAGACAAAACAATCAAACCTTCGTTTTACCCATAAAATGGGAAGACTTCCAGTCTTCGAGGAAAAATGGGGAAAACATGGGGAATGGATTTCAAATGCTGGACATAACTGAAGGAGAACCAGCTGTTATACGGATGGAACTCAAATAGCCATTTTTCACCAACGTGGTGGCGGTACCAAAGCCCCAAACCGTTCTGTGCTTTTCCACCGCAAGAAAATTGGTTCGTGGCTGTTCCAGCACCATTAACTCTCTGTTCTGGATTCGTGGAACACGCAATCGGCATTTACGGCATTTAGCTGACGCTCTTATCCAGAGCGGTTAATGATTACAGGTAGGCCAACGTAGTATTAGGAGTCTTGCCCAAAGACTCTTATTGGTGTAGCTCAGCATAGTCACCCAGACTGGGATTCGAACCCCAGTCCCCCACATGTAGAGGTGGCACCCTGAGTAGTGGTGTTACCCACTGAGCTACCCCAACCCCAACTTCACTGAGCTGGAACAATCGTATCCTACGTGCTAGTGGATGAGCTCATTCAACAGGAGGCCTCCATCTTGTAATGAGCTGATATGTGACAAATTCCAACATTTGCTGTTTAATCCGTAGGAGATCCGTAATGTGGGAAACACTACAGATAGTTAAGAACCTAAACGTGTTGCTTCATAACTGACAGAGGAACACGTACGAGTGGTCCTGGTTGTAATTTCTATCTACACCAATTCTTCTGGGCTGCTCACAGATGGTGAAAGAGCTGGTTCTGGAGCTGGTTCTGGATGGGGAGACATGCACCCTCAAAGCAGGAAGTACCGTCTGTACTTGAAGAACGTGTTCCGCCATCTTGTTTCTTTATGTGTTGTCTGCTGACTTCTGCTTACAGACTAAGGATTGCCCGCCTCCAGATACGGAATCGCTCAGCTCTCAAACCAGCGGAAAAGGGGTTAATGTGTTAGTAGAGCCTGGGGACCAGCACCAGCAGGGGCACGAGTACTGGCACTTTGTTGGTGGAAAAGAGGTAAAAGAGGTCACAGAAGAAGAATCAGAATGAAGAATGAACAGGAGAAGGCAATCAAAGTGAATGACAGAAGATACAGTGGAAACTGAGAAGCCAAAATCAAGATCTCCAACCAGCTGCCAGGAAGAACAAGGAGCGATACAGCAACATCTGTAAAACTGTTTCAGCCAAGAGTCAATGAGAGATTTCAACAGACAAACTATGAAACAGATGAAACAAAAATTAAACAAAGATGGAATGAATACACAAAAGACCTCTACGAAAAAAAAAGATGTTTTCGCCAAGACGCTTTTGTTGATGTCGGCTACAAAGCAGAACTTTCAGCGCTGGAAGATTAGGCCCGACAGGCCCTGAGATCACTGCTGAAGAAGAAAGCCCCAGAAATCGATCACATGACAAGAAAAATAATCCAAGACTGAAGAAGATTAGTTTAAAGTACTCAAAAAATTATGCCTACAAATCTGGAAATGATCCAGCAGACTGGAACAGGTCAGGTTTATGTCAGGCCCAACGGAAGGAGCTTCCAGACTCATATCACACAATTCCTTTAACATCACACGCCAGTAAGACGATGCTGCAGATCATCCCATGCAGACTAGAGCTTCCATGGAATGAGAACTGCCAGATGTGCGAGCAGGACTAAGGACGTATAGACAGCACTGCAGATGTTCACTGGATTACAGAAGAAGCCAAAGAGCTCATAAGGAAAGTACAGCACAACCTGTAACTGCATCAACCTCATCACATTCTGGAACCTGAGGTTATTACTGTGGCACCGGTATTAATTACATCCTCCCGCCTTCCCTTGGAAAACTAACCTGATCCCAATAGAGCTTAATGAGAACTTCATGAGAACTTCATTTGGTGAAATTGGTATCATGTAATTGCCATAAAGTGCCACCCATCCCTAACCCAAGCACACACTGTGCAATTTTAGAATTGTTTGTTCACACTGCACGTTTGAATCGCCCATTGTGTAGGACTACAGCCCACAGACAGCTCAACTCAGCCTACAGACGGTTCCAAATAAAGCTGTGTCATTCAAAACCACACGCTGCACGTCCAAGTACTGAGCAAAAACCCTGGCTGAATCCCAAATGACTCCCTGCTCCCTAAGTACTGAACTGCGTTGGATAAGTGGCTCCTTCACCCAGCAGTGCATCATTTGTCTAATAGACAGCCATATGGGATTCAGCCACGTGTACACACTTCCATACTGGACTTAAGTTGTGTTGCAGAGGTCACAACTTGCAATGCGAGCTACGTAGGAAGAAAGATGGAGGACATTTGGGACTCCGGTGCTTCTAAACCAAGTGTGCTACAACCGCTCTGCTAACTCCACTACCCTGCTCTGAAACGGAGAACCAGCTGAACTACAGAGACCGTCGCTGTCCAATGAAAACCACGTATCTCCAATTTGGTCGATTTTTATTTTTTGGCATCATTTGATCACATGCGCTGCTGTTTACATTGGGTGGACATTTCATGATGAAGGGATCACCAGAAATATCCAAAACATGCTTGGAAAAACGTCTGGTTCCATTGACTTACATTCAAACTCAATCAGGTTTTTGCGCTCTCCTGTAAAGTTAGCATTTTGGAGATGCTTGTTTTTATTTGGACAGAGACCATGTAAACATCACCGTGGTACAGACTGTACATACGGACGCTGGTACTGCAGATATCGACTCTCCAGCCTGCGGGTGTGTGTGTGCAGCTGTGTAGGAGCCGTAGTTGGGACTGTTTGAATGTGGTTTTGGGTGCGACATTGACAGTGACTGTGCGACACTGAGATCTGCTCAAACTGTGAGACAAGCGCCTAAAATTTCAGACATGTCAGAAACTCATCCCATCATCCGGCTGTTGAATCGGAGCTCGCTTGGGCAGTTAATCAGACATCGCTTCCACCCTCTCACACTGCACGGCCAATGACGGCAGAGGAAGCTTAAACTCGTCCCGATCATGAAATTCAGTCGACCAAATCAGGCGGAACTTGCACAGCGTATGCCTGGCTTTACTCGTGTCTAGGGTAGAGCCTATCTGTAGCCCACACAATCTAACAGCAGTCATAAATTCTGGAATGTCCTTAGGACAATTTGGGAATACCAGAGCATCTCATCATTCGAATCTTGCGTTCATGCTAGCAGGCATCAAATTTGTGGGGTCTTGTGGGTGTGTTCGAGGTCGTTAGCGCTGTCAGGTCTGAAGAAATCGGGCTTCAAATTGGGGTTAACTGGCACCGCGTATGCTGGGCTTTACCCACAGTCCTCACAGCATGTCTCACGTAAAGCCTCTCGGTCGTCCACACGATCTTACAGCAGTTTTTGTTGCTTAACAAAATGATGGCCTGCATTCTCCAGCCTGCATGTTTAACGCGCTTGAGAGAGGCGGAGGAGATTAAATGTAGGCTGGCTAAATGAGGTGCTGTAAGAGTGAGTATAACAGGCTGACGGGAGAGGGAGCGAGAGACAGAGAGAGAGAGAAGGACACGAGCCTGTTTGAGCAGTCGGCTGAAACTCGCTGGAGGTGAAGCGAATGTGAAATGAGCTGCCTGCGTGCCAGACATGCTCTCATTAGGACCCTCCCAGCTACATCAGCCTCCCTCTGACCGGTCTCTCCTCCACCGCACTCCTCTCATTCACTCCATCCCTGTTTTTTTCTCCCTCGCTGCGCTTCTCCTTCAAATCACCCTCTGCTTTCCTGATAATACACTCCTCCATTAAATTCTTATAGTCCTTCTGCTGGCGCTCTGCTCCACCACTACACTTACTACCGTCATTTCCTTCATCCATCCCTTCTGCTGCTCGCTTATTTCCTTCTCCTCCCCTAATACACTGCTCCTCTGCTCCTTGCGCTACATTCATCCTGTTAAATCAACTCTCCCACATGCAGAGAGGCCTAAAGCCAGGCTAAAACCCAATCACAACCCACTACGAGTACCGAATAATCTGATAGCGGCAGAAAATCTGATTTTGGCATTGATTCATCGAACACGTTTACAAGCACCCAAGATGTCTGATGACGGGAAACCACACATGAGTCAGTCAATTACTGTGTTTCTTTATAAGCTCACCAGACAAAAAAATGTATCGGCGTGTTTTTTAAGGTGGTAGTAACTTCAGGCTCCTGCAGATGGCGCTGCACGAGGATGATGGGGCTATAAATACTTATGGGGTGTGAATGATGGGATCCATAGATTGGGAAGAGGTGCTACAGTGCAGGGAGTGTCTCGTTCCATGTGTGGAAAACGGCTCCAGAGCAGATGTTAATGATTGGCTAAAAGGAGGGACTGCATGTGGGCGTGGCCAAAGACCATAGTGTGAAGGAAGTAGCTGAATCTGCAGGTGTATGGAAGCGTACGGTCATACGGGTCTACCAGCAGTGGATAAAATCCCAGCCTACAGGGAATTCTCCTCGGAATTGTGCCAGGGAAGGCATCCACCAAATCTGGCCCGCCTAAGATTGTCTGTACATGGATGTGGCCTACCTCCAGAAACTTGTCCAGTACATGCCTAATCTTACTGATGCTCGTGGAGGCATTGTGTGGGAGGTACGCTTCAGTCACAGGAGATTCCTATTCGGTCTGATTTCTCCAGTTAATTTTATAGCATGTGGGATTCGGACTGAAGCCATTAAGAACACCAGCGGTGATTACTTTGCCCTACCTCTCCACGGACAACATATCTGAACGGTACTTAAGTGATGAATTAAGTCTGAACTAGTCTAATCCAATAACGGAGCCTTAATCGTATTTCTTCTTTCAATCCGACTTAAGAACTCGTAGAATGCGGTTTACCTGAACGTGTGAATTACCCATCAAGACCTGATAATGACCACATCATTAGTGCCCATATAAATGCACTCAACGTGGCACAACACAGTGTGTAATGTGCATTCATGGCTTAATTTAATTAGGTGAACTGCCTGACACAGAGAGAGAGAGAAGGAGAGAGAGCTATCAGTAAAAATAACACTGCGGCTTCCAGCCGTCTCTAAGCAAGGTGCTGCAGCAGGAAACCCTCACACCGAACATCACGATGTGCTCCAGGGACTCGTGCGGCAGCATTACGAAGATGGCGCAGGATCATCGGGCTATTTCTGTGCATTCTCACAGCCCCACGCTGCTGAAAGAGTTATGACCGAGCTGCTGAAACCACCACGCTCTGCCTTAATAAGCCACTGTGGCACAGCGAGCTGTCATCATATTTTATTTAGCACGAGCACATTGAGAATACAGCAGCGCGGCAGGCAGATGACTCATTAGGGGGCTGAATGTTGGCTTATGGAAATTTAAGTGCGAACAGGCGGGAATTCCTTGACACTTCCCGACAGCATGGCGGGAGAGGGATCGCTTGCCCTGTACTCACGGATCAATGGTGATCTTGATGCTGGACATGTTCTTGTCTCTCTGCTTGTTATCAGCTGCATTCACTGTAAGGAGGGAAGGAAGAAGTACGGATTAGTCAAAGCGGATAACTAATGAATAGGAGACTTCATTAACTCTACCGGACCGCTTCTCATCCATTCGGAGCTGCTGCTGTCTTTACTTCTGCTTTAACTCGTTAAAATCTGAACCCCTGAGTAGCTGGTGGTGCGGCACGTCTACGGGGGTCACAGTGAAACGAATATGGACACAGCTTGGGGTTGTTAATACAGTTTGTTGAACGGTACAAGATCAACATGCTCTGTGCTGTTCTGATGGTTCTCTATACAGCACGGGACTCGATTAAGCTGGGGTTCGCTTTCAGCCACTGCATAAAGGAAGCTCCACGATCCCTGATGGGCATTGTTGTTTGTGCATGACCACTGTACATGCCAATCCCAACTTTCCAGAACCCCTGTCCTGGTTTTGCTTCATTCATACATGGCCTATGATGCTGCAGTCCCAAAGTGCGGTCACTCCCTCAAAAACAAGGACTCATTTTGGGTTTTCCTGGATCGTGTACTTAACATCAAAATAAAGGAATCACCCTGTTAGAAGGGTAGAGTGGAATAAACGGCAGAAGTGGTCATTTTCTTGGCAGAAGCTTGGATGAATCACCGGTCATGAAGAATAATCCTGTCCAAAGACGCCAGAGTCTGGTGGAGGACTGATGGAGGCCTTTCTAATGTGGTCAGCTCTGCCATGACATCAGTGAGAAATACAGCATGACGAATACGAATGGACGCAAACCTCAGAATGTCATGGAGCATGGCGGTTTAGTAAACGACCTTTCTAAGGGGAATTCAATGGATTTGTTTATACAGCCTGTATACTTATCTGATTAGGATGTAAACAGAGTCATACAAAGTGGTTTGGTGTGAAATGCTCTGTTCTAGAGAGTCAGAACTGCTCAGAGTGGTACTGAATGGAACCGGACGTCCACCTCTAAAAGCTCACTCAAAGAAAGTCATGGCATGAAGTGATTATGAAAACATTTCCTGACGCCTGCAGCATCGTTTTCCGATTGGGAAAATGATAGCATTTGGTCTAAACCCAATCTATTCATGGTAGAGGGAAAGACATTGGGAGGCAAATTAGTCCCAAATGAAAATGTATTACCTGAACGTCACCTGTATTTTCACTGGGGGTTCTAGATAGTAACTAAAGGCCCAATCCAATTTCACCTATTGCCCCTAACTTCGCTTTAACCCTCCACTTTGCGTGTTCACGTCTAGAGGTAGGGTTATCTTGTTTTTGTGTTGAGATGGGGGATAGTGTTAGGGCTACACGGCCCTTCAAACAGAGATTTATCAGAGGCACACTCCAAACGGAGCGTTATGAGAAAATTCCCAGAATGCCCTAATACGCTAGTAATGCGTTGATGTCTAAGTCGGTACCTAGCGAAACTTCTCCTTTCCACCTTAAATGGCATTCTGGTACCTGAGGTTGCTGCACCCTTTAAGGTGGATCAGAGAAATTCAATCATGAAGCTGGAGATTTCGGGTGGAGATAATAAATAATGGTCCTCCGCCTCTTTGAAGTCATGTGATGCCCTAAATGTATTTAAGCAGTGAGGAGCTGGACTCCACCCTCCTCTGCTGTCACTGCAGACCGGCAGGGTCGCCTACAGAGCACCGTTAGCAGCCTGTTAATGAAGTCATGTAGTTTTTTGTTGTACTCGAACATTCTGGGTTTTTCCCGCCAAGAAATAGATGACGTATCCGGTTTTTGAAGGGTTGTCCCATTTCATAGGGGGAAATTTAGCCCAATAAAATAAGAACTGGGATTGGGCCAAAATGTCTATATTTGAGCTGTACAGATTGCGAATCCTGGTTGCCATCACCTCTTCAGTTTCCCTACGATTACCGATTTTACACCCCAATCATGCATAAATAGGAATTCCCAATTCTGAGGCCACTATTCCACTTTCCGGCAGGCAAATGCATTTGTGCACATAAACGTACGGCTGTGAATTAAATAAGCAAGCCGACGCATCCATCATTCTTCAGCAGCTGTCTGAATCGACTAGGAAATGGCATCAGGCTAACATCTGATGTAATGGAGAAGCAAAGCATCAGAACCAAAATAAGACAGAAAATGAATTACAGACGGAAAGCCTGTGAAGGGAAGTGGCGGATATCGACTTACCGAGAATTTCATCAAAGATTTTATACAGTCCGGGGACATAAGTGATCTCCCGCAAGTTCATTCCAATCTCTTCATCAAAGACCCACATTTGCTGGAAACAAAAGAGAAAAAAGTGCCAATTAAACGGAGTGCCGATGGAAAGCAGAGCTGTTCGGGTTCAAGTCTCACTGATAAGGCAGTTTCACATGTGTTTATGGAGGTGGCATATGGAGTAGACTACTGAAATCTCAGTCCTGGTGCAATCAGGCCTTTTATGCTTGGTTTAAAAGACACGACTCGGCCTTTAGCTCGCATCTCTGATCAGAGAAAAAAGCTCAGGTGCTGAAATCTGAAATCCACTAAAATTAATAAACGTAAACGTTTCATTACAGCACAAAAAGATCAAAGCTATGAGTGTTATTGAGTGTACCTACCGTCTTTTATATCTCTATCATTTACCATCGTTTAAAGAAACCACTGGCAGTGATCAAAACTAGCCATCTGTGGAATGTGTAGCCAGCCTATCAGAGTAAAGAGGGCGTGGCTTATGCTACTGGCCCAAGCACCCATACATACGACTGGGCTTTACTACACGGAGCACATGCATTCTAGGGTTTGCGATTTGTGGTATTGGTTTTATTGACAGGCAGCAGGCGTACTTTTGACTATCTAGGCTAAACGAATTAATCTGGATAACACTTTACATCCAGCGTTGACTCACTAACACGAGGTAACACAGTAGGTAACGTGAAGAAATACACTAACAATGGCAACAATGCTTCACTAAACTTAAATAAACATATAACAACCATATGTTTACAGGACAAGTAAACCTGTACTAGTTGACGTATTACTGCCTGTTAGTATTTAACAGCTAACGTCACTAAAGAAATCTACATAATAGAAAAGAAAACATCCTCTGGAAATATATAAATGGATGTATATATCAGGAATTTCTAGGGAAAGAAATAACTGTTTATTATTATTTTTTATTTATATGTTATTTATTTCATTAATTGACTTATGATTTGCTATGTAAACACGCATACGCATTTATGTAGGTGTTGCAGTACATTCCCTGAATGTATACAGTTCATTAATGCTATATAGAAAAAACTTCTCAATGTAATGTCTCAATAAAGTAAATAAATTTAATAAACAGAACAGAAATAGAGTTTGAGAAGAATCAAGACATTTTTACCAAAATATCAACCCTTTAGAATAAAAATGAGTATCAAATATTCTACTGCTACACCCTTATGGATGATTAGTCCATGGATTTTCCTTCCTACTGTGCAGTGATGTAATGTTTATGTATGGTTTATTCACGAGCTGTAACATGACCCCTTTCCTCTCTATATCCCTTAGAACTGAACTGTTACAGTACATATAAAGGGTCCGCATCGTAGAAGATCATTCACTCAAATGTCCTTGTTTTTGTGAATCAAGACAGTTTGATGCGGTGTGTAAACTTTTCTAGCATCTGTCAACACTGAGCTGCAGTTAGTTATATACGACATATTTACATAACATATATCTGCTTATGGACTCCACAGAAACCGTTAACTTTCTAATTTGTGCTGGTACACACAATTTTAAATGGTTTAGTGCCTCCAGTGCAGGTCGTCTAGGTCCAGTGCAAGAAGT
Organism: Prochilodus magdalenae; assembly: GCA_024036415.1. Classification (NCBI taxonomy): domain Eukaryota; kingdom Metazoa; phylum Chordata; class Actinopteri; order Characiformes; family Prochilodontidae; genus Prochilodus; species Prochilodus magdalenae. The sequence goes on along the minus strand of JAMWET010005431.1, from coordinate 139,240 downwards.
GATGGTACAATGCCGTTAAGGAAATGGGATTTTGGCTAGTCTGCTTTTCTTTCTGTGCATGGCTGGGTTTGGTTGGTTTATGTTTATGAAAACTTGCTTTGCTAAAGTTGCAAATAAATCTTAAACGGAAACTTTATGGTTCTAGCCAATGGAACCGGTTCTCCTTTAGTGTTCTGGTGTTCTGTGCTGATGATGACTTGAATAGACGTCAGTGTCAGACTAATGAATGAGCTTCTATTAAAGACTGGTGGACTGAGAGACACTAGAGTCTCTTCACCTACACTGAGCTGATGAAGAGTCCTGTTCCAGAAATGATAATAGGACATTAGAGCCGTAATAAATCATGCTCCTGATACTCTCCATACTTAGGTACATTTGTCAGATTTTGATCTGCTACTGGTGCAGCCTATTGAATCAGAATAGATCTACTGGTGCCGCCTAATGGATCAGGATAGAGCTACTGGTGCAGCCTATTGGATCAGAATAGAGCTACTGCTGCAGACTATTGGATCCTAACTGATAAAGTGGGGCTGAAATATGTTCATACTAAGTATTGGGATGCATGGGAAAGCATCACACGTCCAAAATGGGAATATACGGGTCTGTTAAGATGGGTGTATGCAAATGAGCTCTATTCTGATTGGCTGCACCAGTCAAATCAAGGAGGAACTGCCCGAACAGACTGCATTACTCAATCATGAATGAGCAGATATAGATACATGTGTTTGGTTTTTGTGACATCACAACAAACACTGGATTCACAATGGGCTGTTGTTCCAGCTTGGCCTCCATGTGCGGACTGAGCGGGGGTAGATTTTGATCATTTGATGGTTTTCTATGACAACTGCCCTTTAAAAACAGCTAGTAGTAGACTGAACATTGGCACTAGTGACATCACAGAGCCGAGCCTCACCTGAGTGACGGGCTCCACTGAGCCGATGTAGGTGTCTGGACGGAGTAGGATGTGCTCCAGCTGAGTTTTCTTCTGGTATACGCGTTCCACAGACATCTTCTTGGAGCTCTCCTTCTTGGGCGGTTCGCTCTTTCCGCCTTCGCTCTTGCCATTCAGCTCCTCTTTCTTGGCAGCATTGTTCTTGTCAAAGAGGGTCTGTTGTCAGACACAGAGGAAGAGCCTTTATTAAAAATTACTCTGAGACTCACAAACAAGAGGCTACACAAGAGTTTAGCCAACAGAGCGGGGACTGGAGGTTAGGGAACCAGCCTGGTAACCAAAGGGTCACCGGTTCAATTCCCTGAACTGACAGTAACCACTGAAGTGCTCTTGAGCAAGGCACCTAACCCCCAACTGGTCCCTGGGGACTGTGGATGGGGCTGCTCATCGCTCTGGGCAAGTGTGCTCACTGGCCCCTAGTGTATGTGTATGTGGGTGTGGGTGGCCCTAAACTCTCTACTCAGGGAACGCTTGGCCCCACTGAAAGTTTGTTCAGATCAGCTGATATTTGTTTATTACTGACTTAACAGACCCAGCAACCTACACAGCAAAATCAGCAGAGTTAAACACCTGGTGTTGATGGAATGAGTGAGAGCAGAGAGTTAATCTGACTACTGCCTGAGTTAATTCAACTCTGGGCTGAGACTAATCTATACAGTTTAACTCCCAGTCAAAAACAGAGTGTTAAAACTTCAAGTTTTTAAATTCACTCTGTGTTGCACAACTTTTACTGATCCACTACCAGAGTGTTCAGTAATTAACCCCCTTCACCTCCAATTCAACAGCAGAGCGCCATTTCGTTTCTCCTGTTTTTGCAGTGCCTCGGTAAGTTATTGTTAAATATATGAATTTATGTGTACATTAAATGAGTTATTCTTTATTTTGAATTCTGTGTAGTGTTTGAGGTAGACTACTTTGTTGGGATCTCGTGCCATGTCATGCAGCAGAGCGCTGTTACAAAGTACCGGTGTTCAGAACATCGGCCGAGAGAGCTGACAAAGGGCAGGTTAGAGTTATTCCTACACTCTACTCATGTGAGTCCCATGAAATAAAACTTTAAGTATCACAAACTTTTGAAAGCTGTGCGACAAGGCTTGTCTGGAATAACCTTAAAGTTAGCTTGATGAGATTGAACTATGATGTACTCAGATGTTTTCTCCGGAGTTTTTAAAATTAATTTAATGCTGAATTTAACATTAAATTGATCAGTAAATTATCCTTTACGGTGCGATGGCTTGGTTAGCTGCCATTTAAGCTTACTTAACTAGCTACGCTAACCAGAGCTAGCTAGCTAACTAGCAGAGAATCTTGACTAGGACCTCTGAGGATATGAAACGTCAAATACCAGCTAGCTGACTGGCTAGCTGGCTGTTATTTGTAAACTTATAACTGAATGTGTGATTTTTTATTGGAAGTGGTGCACATGTTCAGAAAAGAAACATCACTAAAAAGAAAACAGTAGTTTGCCATTCACCTTTTTGTCTGCACTGCACTCTTATTAATGTTGAACAGTGTTCATTTTAAACTCTACAAAGAGTCAGAATTAACACTATTATGAGATTCCAACACTTTAAAAAGTGTTAAATAACACTTTGGGGTGTGGAACCCTCTAGACCCTTCTAAAGTGCTGAAAATAAATCTGATTATTATTATTATTACAGTTATTTTGCGTTAGCTGATTTTGCTGTATTCGACTGATTTAACACATGGTGTCTTCTGTAACTGTTCTAGGGTTAAAATACTGTCACATACGTCACAAAAATCACTTGTAATTCATCATTTTGTTCTAGATATGGGGTCGGAATAGGGTCTATGAAATACAGGGTATGTTCTTAAAGCATTAGACTTCTAAATACCAAAAACGATCTTGTTTATTATTTGTATATTTCCTGGTTATGCCTAGGAGACGCCTAAGAACACGCGGTAATGACTTTCCAGCCCTGACTCTGCATCATGCCTGTGGATTCACCTTATTGATTCCTCGGTAACAGTACTTGTCTATAGGTGAGCCTACATGTAAAGCACCAGAGCAACCAGGAGTGATCTTAACGAAGCTGTTGAGTGTGTTTCAGGGCGGCTCCCAGACAATGTTGAGCTGATCCGATGGAGGTGCGGTACGTTTGGATTTTACGGCTCTAATTTAGATTCACTGTAATGACTGTCTGTAACTCACACGGTGTCGGACCACTTCAGTACACACCAGGTACGACACCAACCAGAACCAAGATTCAACAGATCATTACAGCAGAGCTACGTCACTGATTTATATAAGTTAATAACCCTAATATTACAAACACACTTTATTATTATTCTCTCTTATTGTTTATTAAGAACTATAACAGCAATAAGCAGGTCACTTTAGGTAAATAAAACTTGTCACTGGTAATTCACAATTTTATTATTAAATACTGATACAACGGCCATCTTTAAATTTATTATTGATCAGAAGACGTGCATATGATATTTAGGAAAGTGTATGTTATAAGTGTACCAATAAGTTCTATTACAGTACGGCCTTGTTACCATGACAACTGCTCACTTATGATACATTAAGAAGTATTTAAGAAGCAGGTGATATTTGGGAAAAGACAACTTGTTATTTTTATTTCATAACGGCCTTGTTACCACTACAATTTCTGATTTATTACTTAGTAACAACTAGGAAACTGATATTTAATTAATAAAGTGATACAGTTTTTCTTTGAAAACCAAAACAAAAATACATGTAGCCTATTTAAACCATGCAGTGGGGAAAAAGATGCAAAATAAAAAAAAAAAAGACTGTGGAAAAACTGGTGTTCAGTATTCGGTATTAGTTCTTAGGCCACATGTGTCACTGCGTTCGGTTTCTGCTTCGGATAAAAATTTTATCGCTGTGTAAAGAAATGACTTCAATCTGTTACAATTAATCGAATAAGCCTTATTCAGTCTATAAAGAGGACTTTGAATGAACAATTCTTTCAACCAAATAAATGTCTGAGTTGAGTAAAACTTAAATACTTGCCACATGTTAAAGTCATTTTTTAGGCTACACTTCTTACAGTGCGTGTCTTCTGAGTGTTAATAAAAAAGCCTGGAAAAAGATGTAAATATTATAATCAATCTGAGAAATTAAGTTTTCCTTGGACACTGTTTGGCTTCACGGCACTCGGCATGTACTTCTCCACCATGCGTGGATTAAAACTGTGTGGAGGAAAACACGATCTCAGACAGGCAGCGTACTCATAGGCATCTCATGCAGCAACTTTCAGTGAGGGAGCTTTTAGAGGGGGACGTCTGGTTACCTTCACCACCACTGTGAACAGTTTCTCTAGAACGAGGCATTTCACACCGGACCAGACTCACATCTTAGCTGTTTAATTATGCGAAAATGCTAAACAAAAAACGGGTGGAGTTTGGTGGAGAGCATCAGAGTAATGACTAGGGCTGCCCTCTAGAAGTCGACGAGTTGAATCGTCAGTCGGCGACCCTTTAATTCGACTGACAGCAGTGACCTTTTTTTTCGTAAAACAGACTAAAGCTTACAGAAATGCACAAGAACTTTAAGAATTTAAAAAGACATTATAATAATTATTAAAGGGGAATAATAAATATATATTAAAGTTCTAGCTGGGCTGTGACGCATGCTTGCTAAAAAATTAAATCCACGTGACACTTTGCGCTGGCGGTTCACCGCTGAAGGAAGCTAAAGCTGTGAAGCTGAGAGACACGGGGGGAACGATGTCTCAGAGAAAGTCTGGAGGAGCTTCTGAAGAAGAGGATCCGAACAAATAAAACCGAATTCTGCTCTTCATTCAGTCAGACCTCCAACACTGCTTCAAACTAGTGAGCCGACTTTCGTTTAGACATAACGGCTTTTTGCAGTGAGGGAAAAACAGACCGGAGATGTTTGTTTTATTATAATTCCGTTATTTTAGAACCAAAATTACAGATATGTTTATTTATTCGTCTACAGCTGAGATTATCTTTATTTAAGGATAAGCACAGTCACTTGAATGCCTGCCAATAAACGAGAGATAATGATTTCAGCACGGGTAATAATACCCTATAAATAATTTAAATATGGACTAATCTGGTTTTATTTAGCAGCTCATTATTTATGAGAGATGAAAGACGAAGGGTCCTCCTACTGAAGAAGCTGTTAAAAGTGAAATTAATAAGACAATAAGCTATAAGCGCTAATGTTTAGTATGTATACGCGCTGCTGCCCGACGCTGTATCCTGTAATTAAATCAGGCTCCAGTTCAGATCGATCATCATAAGCCCCGCCTCTTTTAGTTCAGAAACATGTTCCTGTGACTCTGCTGACTTTCTAAATGAGGAGGACGTCAGATCTGAAATGTATCCAGACTGATTTACTGATTACTAGATAATGTACACGGAGGAAAAACCGCGAACGAATAGTCGAATCGTCGACCAGGATGGGCGAATCCGATTCGACTGACAAAATTCTGAGTTGGGTACAGTTCTAGAAATGACACAGAGCTTCTAAACTGAGTGTACATGAGTTAAACCACTCAGAAGCAACAAAACATCCACGTCCTGTACATGTGACATCACCACCGACACAGCTAACTGAGAGTCTGTCGATGCTTCATGCTATACAAGCTGATTTTGTCTGGTTCTGGAAATTTATTTATAGGTGATAAATGCATCTAAATCTCAATACTGGCCAGAAATAAATCCCCAAACCATTCAGCTGTAGTAATAACACGTTTATAACGCAAGGGTTTTCTGAAGAATCTCATAAATAAGTTTTACCCCATTCAAAACTGTATTAAAAAATTTAAAAAAGATTTGTTTAAAGTTCCTTTAAACCCAGTTCGAATCCTTGCTTGTACACTATTAGCCTCATAGCTTCAGTGCCAAGGTTCTAAACATGTCCTGGATGACCACACCTGTGTTGAGGTGGACTCCTCCATTAACACCTCTTTTACTGGGCGCTCACAGGCTGTTTACCTGCGATCAAGTCATATCTAGCACAGCATCCTGTTCTGGTTCTGGTCACTATGATGTGTTCACCCTCATCTATCATCTCCAGCATAATACCCAGTCTCTCATCATCCACTCTGGTGCTCCCCAGGAACCGGGAACAGGGCAGGGAAAACTCATCACAGGTACCTTGCACCCTGGACACAATTTTTCTCCGGTTTCTCCCCTCCGGCAGGCCCTACAGAACCCAGAATATTAAGCCTGTGTACAGACTGACAGCCTGCCTCCAATTTGTGGCATATCCAGATTGTATCTGGATTGATTTTGATAGTCTGGACAGCAAGAAACCACATGAAACCGGGTTTCTGCAAATCGGGTCCAAACCACATTTGAAGGTGGCTTGAAATGCTATTCCACTGGGACCGTTCCCCACTAACACTCAATCAAATCCTTACAGCAATGTGCCAACATCAGTACCTGACCTCACCATCACTCAATCAAATCCTCACAGCAATGTTCCAACATCAGTGCCTGACCTCATTAACACTCAATCAAATCCTCACAGCAACGTGCCTCACTAACACTCAATCAAATCCTCACAGCAATGTGCCTCACTAACACTCAATCAAATCCTCACAGCAATGTTCCTCACTAATGCTCAATCAAATCCTCACAGCAATGTTCCTCACTAATGCTCAATCAAAACCTCACAGCAATGTTCCAACATCAGTACCTGACCTCACTGATACTCAATCCAATCCTCACAACAATGTTCCAACATCAGTACCTGACCTCACTAACACTCAATCAAATCACAGCAATGTTCCAACATCAGTCCCTGACCTCACTAACACTCAATCAAATCCTCACAGCAATGTTCCAACATCAGTACCTGACCTCACTAACACTCAATCAAATCCTCACAGCAATGTTCCAACATCTGTACCTGGACTCACTAACACTCAATCAAATCCTCACAGCAATGTTCCAACATCAGTACCTGAACTCACTAACACTCAATCAAATCCTCACAGCAATGTTCCAACATCAGTACCTGAATTCGCTAACACTCAATCAAATCCTCACAGCAATGTTCCAACATCAGTACCTGGACTCACTAACACTCGATCAAATCCTCACAGCAATGTTCCAACATCAGTACCTGAACTCACTAACACTCAATCAAATCCTCACAGCAATGTTCCAACATCAGCACCTGAACTCACTAACACTCGATCAAATCCTCACAGCAATGTTCCAACATCAGTACCTGAACTCACAAACACTCGATCAAATCCACACAGCAATGTTCCAACATCTGTACCTGAACTCCCTAACACTCAATCAAATCCTCACAGCAACGTTCCAACATCAGTACCTGAACTCACTAACACTCGATCAAATCCACACAGCAATGTTCCAACATCTGTACCTGAACTCACTAACACTCAATCAAATCCTCACAGCAATGTTCCAACATCAGTACCTGAACTCACTAACACTCGATCAAATCCTCACAGCAATGTTCCAACATCAGTACCTGAACTCACTAACACTCAATCAAATCCTCACCCAAAAAAATCCGCAAAAAAACACATGAAACCAGATTTTAGCAAAACGGGGTCCTACCCACATTTGAAGGTGGTTTGAAATGCCATTCCAGGGGGATCTTTCCGGGGGCCGGATTTCAAAGTGCCTTTTGGCATCACTCACAATATGCCAAATAACGATACCGTCTAATCCAGAGTGATGGAGCTGCTGGGAACCATGACTTCAGCGAGCGAGCGAGGCAAAACCTGACAGAGTTTGGAAACCGATGCACCTCCGGCTCTCGTGCCTCCGCGTATGAGAGTCACGTCACCACAGGACGTTGTTACCGCAGTAACCTATCCTTGGATGTTTGGATCCGATCTGATCGCTTGCAAATAGGCTAATGGTGCGGAGAGTGTGCAGCCTGAACACGCCTACCACACACAGGTGCAGTTTCTTTCCTCCTGCCCTCAACCTAATGGACAGCCAATCAGTAATACCATCTGCTGGACCACGGCTACTCAGGCCTTCTCCCGGTCTAAGTCTCCTAACCATCACAGTGACTCCAACGTTAACCTGGACTGAGTACACATACGGTTTTCCCAAAACGCCCCCCTAATTAATACCAGCGTTCCATTACATCCCAACTCTGACTGTGGAGCAGAGGAGCTTCTGAGGTGATGGAGCTCCATCCACCAGCTATAGCAAGTACTGGAGCGATCCAGAATCGTCCAGCACCAGTACCTGACCTCACAAACACTCAATCAAATCCTCACAGCAATGTTCCTCACTAACATTCAATCAAATCATCACAGCAATGTTTCTCACTGATGCTCAAAGAAATCCTCACAGCAATGTTACTCACTACTGCTCCATCAAATCATGACAGCAATGTTCCAACATCAGTACCTGACCTCACTAATACTCAATCAATTCCTCACAGCAATGTTCCAACATCAGTAACGGACCACAGTAATACTCAGTCAAATCCTCACAGCAATGTTCCAACATCAGTACCTGACCTGACCATTACCTGAAGCTGCTGTTGCTGAGTATAGCTATACTCTCACAGCAACATCTGCTGTAAAGCCTTCACAGAGAAGTCGGTTCTCTTACTGGGGCATGTTCCCCGTTACAGCCGGGTGAGAAGGCGTCTCAGAGACAGGCATCAAACTTCAGGACCTAAAACTTAACTAACCCGGGCAGCTCAGCCGCTGATCAAGCGAAGTTCAGTTACCTACAGAACTCTGCTGCCCCCGTTATTGCTGTTTAATCAATAAGACGGAGTGTTTGTCCCAAACCCCAGACTGTTTACATCTCAACCTCCTCATATATAGCCTTTCTCCGAATGGAAACAACCGGCCAAGTAAGTAAAACATCCCAGAAGGGGCTCAAATCTCAGCGAAACAAAGGGGCTTTCGCGAGCTCGCTTTGTTAGCTAGTTAGCCGTTAGCCGTAGCGCGGTTAATGCTAGCTTCTGAGGAGAAAACGACTAACAATCCCATTAACCTGCACGGAAAAGGACACAGATGATGATATGAAGCTACTGGGTTGTTGTTTTCCTGAGTTTTTTGCACTTCACAGACTATATCAGGTCATTTGTGCTGCTAGCGATAGCAGGCTAGCTAGCTAGCTGCCCAGCATAGGCGAATAGGAAGCCGGCTAACGCTAGCGAGCTAGTTATGGAGCTTAGCGCGCATTTCCTGGATAGAAAAACAAAGCTGTGGTAATAACAACAACACAGTATGTAAGGCTACGCTACTACATGCTTATTACAAGCTAGGTAATCATTTATTACTCACCACCCAGGTCAAACCCCCGCTTCCTGCAGCACCGTTGGACATTTTTCCTTTTGTGTCTTCCACGGCTGGTGTGATGATTAAAAAATGGATCAGTCTTCTTAAAAAAATTCCATAAATTCAGGTACGGCCTCAAACTCTCTCTCCCTCGGGAAGAGCCGTAAATGCGGATCGTGTTCCGCGAGGAGGCAGTTACATGGAGACAGCTGTGACCGGAGAGGAGAGTGATGTTTCGGCTATTGTTAAAATCGACAAGCGCTTACCGACCGACAGCACAAGGCCTGGGTGTCCTGCTACTACCAGCTACTACAACTCAACTTCTTTACCGGCTGGAAGGTATTCACTGTACAAAACCCCGCAGCGCTCCTTCTCCGTAACATCCTAAAAATGGATAAAAATCGGTAACATGTCCCCGGTGTATCCCGGAATGTCTCTTTTCCCGTGCACCGCTGGATTATTGCCACATTCCTGGATTTTCATTCAGAAACAATAAACAGAGCCGCTACGTCCGTCCGGCTTCGGCGACGAGCCCCGGAGCCCCAGCCGACCAATAGGAATCGAGGAAGTTCGAGGCGCCGCCGAACGGACCAATAGAAATTCAGAAGGCCCACGCTGCGCACACACATAGCAACAGGGGAAGATTACAGAGGAGGGCACCCAACACTTATACCCACACTCAGTGTCCTACATCATCAGCTCCACTGACCATACTGGAGCACTCTGTACAGACTGCAGTCCATCAGTTTCTCTGTGTCAGGACCGCCACAGGACCACCACAGAGCAGGTATTATGTGGGTGGTGCTGGTGCGAGTGGATCAGACACAGCGCTACACCCACATTTACACTCGGAGGAGTAGAACGCCATCCGGGTATCTCCAGTACACCATGAAGATAGCTCCACCTGTACACTAGAACCTGTGACTAGAGTAGAACACCATCCAGGCATCTCCAGTACACCATGAAGATAGCTCCACCTGTACACTAGAACCTCTGACTGGAGTAAAACACCATCCAGGTATCACCACTACACCATGAAGATAGCTCCCCCGTACACTAGAACATCTGACTGGAGTAGAACACCATGAAGATAGCTCCACCTGCATACTAGAACCTCTGACTGGAGTAGAACACCATGAAGATAGCTCCACCTGAATACTAGAACCTCTGACTGGAGTAGAACACCATGAAGATAGCTCCACCTGCATACTAGAACATCTGACTGGAGTAGAACACCATGAAGATAGCTCCACCTGTATACTAGAACCTCTGAGTGGAGTACAACACCATCCCGGTATCTCCAGTGTGTAACAGATCTTCAGTTTGGTCCCATACTACAAACTACTTTTAGGTACATTTAGTATGTAGTATGCCATTTCGAATACAGCCATTGATAACACTGGGGAGCTAAACGCAGCCCACTCCGAGTATAACTGTGGGTGTAGTGATTGTAGTGGGGTGTGTGTTCATCAGAATGAGCCTCAGAAAGTTAAATATACAGGTCTGAAGATTAATAAAAGATGAACTCGCTTTAGAGGATCAGTTTTAGAGTGAAATAGCCGAGGGGAGCTAACAGCTAGGCTAACCGTATCTCAGGTGAACTGAGCAGCGTTAGCAGCAGCTAGCTCTAAAACAGTGTATACAGTAATAACAGTCTCTGAGGTAAATGTGAGGTCACTGGTCATGTGACTGTATTAGTATACCACACTGTAGGTCAGAACTTGTTGCTGTACTGTATACCACACACAGGGGGCGTGCACAGTGTGCAGTACATACTACGAGTGGGCCGTTTTAAATACAGCCAGTGTCAATGTGTGTTGTAGACATGGTGACCCCTGCGTCCCATCACCACCACAATCATCGAATTATGCAAATCAAATGTAAAACCAAATTCATTAATTAACATGGGCCATAATCAGTCCGACACAGTCATCATGGAGGGACATTTCATTCTATATTCATCTAATACAAAGTAAACACGTCCAACAAGATGCGTCTTCTCTAAAATTCGCGTTAAAAATATCAACAAAAAAATACACCTTACGTTTCCTCATTCTTTACAGCAAGGGTACAGGCAAAGTTGTAATAAAACTGTTATAAACACATGCATATTAAACAATATTAAAACTCCTGGTGGTTTTCCAAGTTGTAATGATACATGAGGTTCTCCTGATCAACGTTCAGCAGCACCACCTCTCTTTTCAGACTATTAAAATAAACACAATTAAAATAAACAAACAGCTACGTGTCAATTAAAGCAGTGTGCTAATTGGTGTACTCTTAATTCAGTGTATTATTGTCTATTACTACACAATACAACGCGAGGATGCTTCTCTCCCACCAATCAGGCATTTGTCTGAGGAGACAGAACTGGCCGCAAGTCTTTCGTCAAGCCTCCTCCATTTCAACAAGGATCTCAAACGAACAGGTCTCCGTCTCCTTCATGCTCTGTCGGAATAGCTGGGCGTGCTGCCAGGCCGAGTCTCCGTCCCCTCCGCTCAGCTCGGCTTCTACGACCAGTTCTGTGGAGCCTGAGAGGCCGGCCAGTGAGTGCATCTTGCCATCTGTGGAAAGGAGTTAGTGATGGAGAGGTTTCTGAACAGGAGGAGCCTCTATAACTGATATTTAAATGTCTGGTGTGCATACAGAACGTGCACTCAAATGACTGAGATGGTATCCTGCGAATGCAGCGACAGTGCCTATCAACGCTTTGGGAACATTTGTATTTCCAAAACTGCGACATTCCAGCAGGAGGCTGGAAGAGCTGGAAGAACACTGCAAAGGTTTAATGTGATTTAAAGGGGAAGTCCACCAAAATTCTCAGCATCATGTCAACAAAGTCAGCTCTGAACAAAAAAGCTACACCTTTTGGGTGAAGGCTCTTTTACATCATTACAGAATGAGGACAGAACCCATTTCCACTGCTCAGAAAAGGACAGCTGGTAGGCACTGTTTTCTTTCACTGTCCAGCACCATCATGTTCTAATTTCTCCATTACTCCTCTGGTACCAGATCACTTATGTCGTTCCTACAACCAGGCAAAAACATACACTACAAGTTTAGATATGGTTCCTCAGAGGAGGTTTTCCTTGTGTGTATCTTAAAGCTTCACTGTAGAATGAAAGTGAAGACACCAAACTATAAACTATCACTCATGGAATTATCCAGTCCACCTTAAAAGAAGGATGAACCAGCTTTCCTAACCTGAGTGGAAGCTGATAGAACAAGGTTTATTACTAAGCAGATTTGGAGCGATTCTATTGGTCGGTCCAATATTCACTAAACTTAAATCTTAGAGGTGGAGATAAGGAGAAATATCATTGGTGTGGTTGGTGTAGCTCAGCAGGTAACACCACTACCTGCCAGGAAACCACCACCACATGCAGGAGACTGGGGTTCGAATCCCTGTCTGGGTGACTAGGCTGTGCTAGAGCCTTGAGCAGGACTCCTAACACTACTCTGGCCCACCTGTAATATGATTAACCCTGTAAGTCGCTCTGGATAAGAGCTTCAGCTAAATGCTGTAAATGTAATGTAAACAGAGCTAATGTGAGAATGTAAACATATCATACTGTGTACATCAGGAGTATATGTGGTGTATCAGGATATGGACTGGTTCAGTCCAACAGCTGAACAGCTCCCATCCGTTAGAGCTGTTCAGTGTACGACTGTAGAGTCTATAAGACCACCAACACCATCCATTTAGATGGGCATGTCTGAACTTGGTCTATTCTTATTAATCTCTCTTTTTATGTGAGCATTCCGATTTCTATGCAGTGTTTGGGGATACTATTCAGTTTTTTACTGTTTGCATGAAGTAGATTTTGTTTGATATATTCTAGAAAGTCTTACTGATCACAGTGGTGGTGAATGGAACCAGACGTCCACCTTTAAAAGATCCCTCACAGGAAGTTACTACATGATTAATACGCTGTTGTGAGACAAAATGTGGGCTGGGAATCTATTTTTAAGCATCTTTTCATACTAGAGAAGTAGAAAGCAGGGCATCCTGAGGCAAAATATTCCCTAATGTTGCCCACTATTTCACCATCAATATTACAGACGGATGGATGGATAGATAGATAGATAGATAGATAGATAGATAGATAGATAGATAGATAGATAGATAGATAGATAGATAGATAGATAGATAGATAGATAGATAGCGTTCTACATTTCTGAACAAGCTGAACATGGTCCAAATTTTAAAATTCTGAAAAGATTGGTGGCATTTCCCTTTAAAAAGAAGGAAGGAAAGAGAAGAAAGAAAGAAAAGAAAAGAGAGAAGGAAGAAGAAAAAAAGAAAGAGCGAAATGAAAGAAGGAAGGAAAGAAAGAAAGAATGAAATAAGAAAAAAAGAAAAGAAGAAAGTAGGGAAGGAAGAAAGAAAGACATTTGGGCCCCACAGCGATATCACAGTTCTTCCTCATCACTGGTTTGAAGACCTATACGAAGATCCCACCAGCTACAGAGCGGAATCAGCCCACACTCCCAGCCCACATATCGGCTCCCCCACTTAGGCATGTCTATTATGGGGGATCCAAAAGAGCTACAAAGCATTACGTCTACTCCACAGCACTGACTGAACCCTTCTGCAGTCTAAGTGACAGTCATACCTCCGAGGAACTCTACGGTGGTCTGGGCAGAGCGCAAGCTCCAGCGGACTGCGCCGGAGTGGAAAGTCTGACTGATGGCTCGGACGGAGACCGCCTTGATCTTCATCCCCACAGGAGCACACACAACCCTCCAGCACACTCTCCCTGAGGAGGATCCCTCGGCCCGCGCAAGGTAGACCTGAAACAGAGCGAGCGCTAATGTGAGAATGGAGGATGATTAGGGTCCGCAGCCAGGCGGAAAAGCCCTGAATGAACCCCATCAGCTGAAGAAGCCCCTGGAATCAGCCAGACGGAAACGCTTATCCTAGAACTAGGGCCTTGCGTGAAGAGCCAATCAGAGGAATTCAAACTGAGGAAAAAAGTGGAAGGCATAATGAAGACGTCAACATTTACTGACAACACATACGTGCCGCTAACAAACAGGGATCAAAACACGATTACCCATCATCAGCGGAGATGATCACAGAAACTAACCATCTGCCAGTCGTGCTCTTCTTTCCGGAAAACTGACTCATTCTTCCACGTGCCCTTCTCCCAACCCAGAATCTCCTCTTGGTCATTGTGCACTCTGTAGTAACAGTCTTTGGTCACGTTGTACTGCAGCTGGAACAGCTTCACAAGCTTCTCAGACTCGGTGGGGATAAACACAAACCCTGCAGCTTTCTGGAAATACAGACGTACCGCATTCATTATCTTATCAGATGAGATAAGAAGGCTTTAGTCATCCCTACTGGGAATACATCAACAGGCGATACATAAACACGGATACAACACAGACAACATCAGCACGTCTAATAATAATTATAATAATAAAAAAATCAAGATACAAATATATGCAGCTTACATACACTGCTGTTCAAAAGTGATGGAGCAATGTGTGCACTCATCAGCAAAGGAACAGCTGCACATAGCTGCACCCAGAAGGAACCAACCCACAGGATGAAACTTCGTAGGTAGGACTGACACCGCTAATGATTCACACTCAGCTGCACATATCTCTGTACCTGACTGACCCAACAGCCACGACTGCGGACCTCCAGCGAGCAGTGGTGTCCTCCATGAGTCATCCTGTTAGTGCAGCACCATTGGCGGACGGCTGCACCACGCAGGACTACATGCACACAGACCGTTACCACGACTGTCCTTAACACCACGTCACCGTCACCAAAGACTGCAGTGGTGTCGTACCAGACTGTCATGGAGTGACTCAGAATGACAGCCGGCCCCGCTTCAGTCCGGGTGGAGACGACCAACGAATCCGTGTGTGGATGCACCGTGATCAGCGCCAAGATGAACAGTTTGCCATCACGTGTCGTCTTCCCGATAGCATTGAATTTGGACACTGCATCTTCTGGGTGCAGCTATTCTTTTGATGATGAGTGTATATAAATCATATTTATGATAACTGTATAAGATTCTAATATGCCAGTCCTGTGTTATTTCACAGGTGTAAAACAATTAAGAAATGAAAAAATTAAAAATAAGAGATGTTAAACGGCTCCAGAAGTATCTATAGAGCTGTATTTGACAGCCCCTCCCTTATACCCTAAAGTAGACGTACAGCACTGCTCTGGTGTATATATTTCTAATATCCATACCGACACCCTTACCTTATCAGAACCAGCAGCACCTGTCTCTCCTCGAGCAGCCCTCCAAGCCAGGGACCCCGAGACCCGACCTCCGAGCTCCCCTGGTTTGGGGCTCTTAGGGGAGATGAACTCCACCAATTCCACCACTAGCCTCTCCAGCAGCTCCCGCTTCCTCTCTGCACTCAGAGCCTGCTGCCTCTGAATACATACAATCCAGACCAGTCATATGTTAGAGCAGTAGTTACACCAATCATTACATTTACACAGTAACCCCACGTGTAGGTGATCAACTTAGAGAGTGTAGCTCACAGCGCTGCTGAAAAGACCAGCATGGACCGGTATAAGGCACATTCGGTGTTCAGCTGATTAAGTGAAAGGAGTCATTTATACTGAACAATGATGTTTATAACGATGCTGTTACCTTCCTCTAATTAACACATATACAGCTCTGGAAAACTTTAAAAGAGCACCTGTAACTGATCAGTGTCTCTAGGTGTGCAGGTTCTGGGTTTGTGTTGGTTCTGTTTGGTTCTCTACACTACTGGAACCATGTCTCCCAAACTCCAGATCAGATATTGTATTAGATCTGTGTATTTAGAAAATCACTAATGACCTCCAGAAGCCTGTTTTTAGAACCATGCTCGCTGTGCGTTTCACCCCAGCCACCGCTCGCCAGTCTCTCTGTAGGTCACTCGAGGTCATCTTACGGTGGGTAAGGGACATTGGAATGAGGTGGTGCTCATCACGGTCAGTAGAGAGGGGGTTTGACCCTCTGCCAGTCTGTAGCTGTGTTGTCCTGTGTGTTTGCTGCTGGACCTTGTTCTTATGAACCAGACGCTCACTGTATCTGCCAGTAAAGCTAGAACCCAACCTTCGGTTCCTCACTGAGAACCTGCTGTACATGTGCAGATGCTGGTTTAAGGAGAAACTAGAGTGCTCTCTGATTTATTTCCAGAGCTGTAGATGGTGACCAGAGCATTATTCAGTTTCAAACTCTGAGTAAATAACTTGGAGGAACCGACTGACTATGAGGGACTGCCTTTACACGGCCTCATTACACTTGAATGTGACAGTGGGGCCTCTTACCACAGCATTAAGCCCATTGATAGTGTGCAGCAACCACGTCTCCTGAACCTGCGTACGTCTGGAGAGCACTTCCTGGTGCTTACAGGAGTACCTCCATGTCACGTCCACCACCTGCAATGTTAGATAAACAAGTTTTCTCAGATTACAATCTCGCCTTCATGTGCATCTCTGCTCTGGATATATTTATAAATACGTTTTAGGCCAAAACAGAATCTTAGCAACCACTTGGTGCTCTAATTTCAGTGGGGTGTCTTTTGGAGCCAAATGCTGGTTCCTACCACTGCTGCTGTGAAGATTCCTGAGTTTCCAGACAACCCACTGTGGATGGCTTTGTTTACAGCGTAGTCCTAACCGGACCAAGTTTAACATCCTAGCTGATTAAACAGACCTCAGAGCTGCGGCTCGCCAGGAGCCGAGTCTGACGCCGCCTATGTGCGGGTTGCGTACACTGTACCTGATCTTTGGAGAAGGCGAGGATGTAGGAAAGCTTCTTGCCCCAGCCAACTTCATACAGCAGAGGTTTATCACAGGCATTCTCGCACGGATCGCAGTGCAGCCAGCGGTGCTCAGAGTGCGAGAACACCTCCGTCCACACGTGGTCTAAAACCAACACAGAGGAGGCTGAGCGACGTCACGGCATAAAACACACACATCACTGCATGTACGAGCGCAACAGAAACAATTACGGAGGAATGGAGAACATGAAAGAGAAATCTTGGGGACCTTCTATTCGGTTTTCGCTAAAAGGGAAAGTTGCTCGAAATACCTGTGGAGTCCCAGATGTACCTGGCTTCCAGGCCCATCGCTCTGCAGCACAGGGTGAAACAATTAGCCCATTCCCCACAGCGCCCCCTTCTGGTCTCCAGCAGTTTCTCAGGGTTATTGTACCTAAACGGAATATGGGAACAAACACGGAAAATGAGAAACATGGACACGTACAAGAGAAGCTGCAAACCCTTCATTTCACAGTAGCACGGGTACAAGAGGATCTATAAACGTTCGGCTGCCTGTCACAAGTTACTATGCAACCATGCGCTGGAGTGAGCTGCTATCAGTCTGCTAGTCAGGCACTTCCACAGATGCATATCCAGGGGGCACTTCAGTGCCCAGACAGACTCCGGGGGGTGCCTAAACTGTACAAGCCCCCCCAGTCTCTAATACAGCCATTCTTCATATCTATTGCAGCACGAATTGGCTCTCTATGGGGAACAGTGCTTGTGACTGGGATGCGGTTCCAAAGGCTTTATAGCTCGAGTGCCCACTCTGGTGCAATACCTAGGGAGATTTCACCCATTGGTATCTTTGACCCATCACGTGCGCTTGGTTCACCACATCATTGGAATAACCGGAATAGCTGTTTGCATGTCTAATCGCTCTGCACTTGATAGCCCTGAATCGCCTGCCAGAGGGAAGTAGCCGGACGAGGTGAGAGGGGTCAGCTGTAGTTTAGCACGCACTCTTCATCACCCTGCTGATGTAAACGTCTCAAAGTGTTGGCCGATGATGCTCCCCACTGTCCTGATTATGCTCTGGCTCATTCTTGCGAGGTGAAGGATAAAACCAGATGGTTCTGGTTCTGATGGCGTGAGGATGGACTTGATAGTCGCTCCGTAGTACTGGATCATTAGGGTGTGCAGCAGGTTCAATTTCTTCAGCTCTCTTCCATTTCAGGTCCCTGGATATGGTGCTGCTGAACTTGTATGACTCCACAGTGTAAGCCACCAAGCTGCTGATGTTACGACGGTGGGTTGCATCTAAAGCCCACCTACAGACTTTTGCGTGCTGAGCTGCAGGTGGCTGCTGCTGCTGCACCAGCTGCTCAACTTCCTTTCTGTGGGCAGACTCTTTCCCATTGGCCACGACTGTTATCTGTAAACTTGAGAATCTTCATAGCTGGTTCCTTGACACAGTTGTGGGTATAGAGACTGTAGAGAAGGGCCAGAAGCACGCCACCTAGTGAAGGTCTGACGTGTCTTCTGTCAGACAGGGAACCTACGATGCACCGGCTAATGGAATCTGCCATCGACCGGGGGAGCTGGGACAGTCTGACCTGCCACAGCTCCAGATCTACAGTGCTGAAACCCAAGCTGAAGTCCATAAACCGAACTACAGCGTACGCGCCATGGCTCTCGAGATGCTGTTGCATGAATCAGCCGACCTCTCATCATCAACCAACCTCTGAATGCGAACTGCAGGGGGTCCAGCAGAGGGTTTGTGAAGACCATTAGGTGGGCTGGGGTTGGAGTTAAAAGACCTTCATGAATACATGGAGACTGGAATGATGGTTGATGCTTTGAAGCATGTTGGAACAGCAGAATTCCAGTGCTGGTGGGTCACAGCAGGGTTTCAGAGTGGACGGTTTAGAGTGGAAGTCTGGCCCTGGAGATTCTCACCTTTTGTCTCCAGAAGAGCCTTGTTAACGTCTCATTGATGGTGAGATGAATAGGCGGTATAGCTGACAGAGCCAGGGTGGGGGAGGAGGGTCCTCTGTCCATTCAAATCCTCAGTAGAACTCATTCAGGTTGTCGTGAGCTGATGGTCTTTCTCACCTTGCAGTCGTTGATCTACAGCGAGCCCCTTTCCCTGACTGATGTTGGGTCGTTAGCAGCTATGCAGTTTTTCAGCCTTTCTGAGTGTTTCCTCTGTGCTGCTTGAGTTTCTTTCTCCAGTTTGTATTTAGCCTATTTGTAGAGAAGTCCATCCATGGCTCCTGAATGCTGCCCCCTTTTCCCACCGAAGCTGTCTGAGCTCAGCAAAACAAAAACTTTAAAAAATGCACGGCTTATCATTGCATCACCGTTTATTCAGCTAAAACGCAGCTGTCCTTGCAGAAGCTGACCTATTACATCACAGTGTTTGTGTTCAGATAGTCCCTCGGTCGCTCCGTCAAAAACAGTCCATCAATGTCGCCAACACACAGAAACAACCTGCTGCTGGTTATGATGCAGTCTAAATGGGCAGAACGCAATTACGATGCCATAGCATTACAAATATGCTAATTAGCGTATGACGCCACCTAGCAACGGTTTGCTACGTATTAAGGTGACTGTGGCTTTAAGCTGGGTCCCCTCGTAATGCAGATCCGTATGTCCAGATTCTCTCTCTCTCCTGTTGTTATCTGATCAGGCTGCAGTTTCTCCACATCGCTCGAGCATGCCTGTCTGGGCTAGTAGCACAACGAATGAAAAGGGACTCCACATGAGGAGAGCATGGCTTTAACAGTACCATGACATCTTTACGCCAGCATTTACTGATATTAAAGCAGACTCTGTCCTTTTGGTGCAACCGATAGCCGTGGAGGAGCAGTGCGCTGTCCGGAGTCAGCCAGGTCTTCATATAGAGAGGGCAGGAGTGATTGACAAGTCCTTGTTGGGTCGGAATTATATTCAATAATATATCCCCCCCTCACATGAGCTACTGTTTACACTGTGTGGAAATCTGACATCATGAATGAACAGACATGGTGTAAAATTGTTTGGCTTCGTTGTGTAATTAGATTACCTCGTGCCCTCTCCTGTAAAGTTGCCATTGTGGAGATACTGGTTTTTCTTTTGGACAGAAACGATATATACCATGTAATCCCTAAGACCTGTAAATGACCATGTAAGCTAATGGATACTAGACTCTCTTGTTTGACAGCCCACAAGATTATTAATATTATTATTAAAACTTTTTTTATTAATTTTATATGTATATACCTTTTTAATGTATCCTTTGTTTTCCCCACTTTTATTTCTCCTTCTCTCTTTTGTGTTTGGATTTGTACACTTTGTAAGTATATAAATCTTTCTATGTTGTTTTTTTTTTTTATTCGTAAAACAACAAAAATAAAGTGCCAAAAAAAAAAAGCATGTGGTGCAGCAGAAGTAGCAGAGATGCCGTCTCAGGGCTACAAGTGCTGCTGCCCGTCTACCTTTATACTATCCCCTCACCAGGCTGCACAGAGCCTCTCAGAACCAACACTCTGAGGGTTTGTGAATGGACTCAGGAGTAGTGTCAGGTGGAACGGAGGCCCTGATTGTCACTATGTATGGTAACTACTTGATGTACAGTGGGCGAGCATCTCACCCAGGCTGCCACCCACAGGACCATCTTGGATTTACCATCCGAAACTCCAGTGAACCAGCAAGAGCCTCGGATTCAGTTGTTTAGATTACATAAACACGTAATTGAATTAAAATACAGTAACCGTCATAATCAACAGTCATAAAACGAGAGATTCAACTTTCTTTCCCCTGACTATAACTCAAAGGCAAGACGGGAAGAAGAACTCCTGATCCAGCCGAAGCAGCCTGGGATTAAAGGTCCCATATCCTACATTAATCCTGTATCTTTTACATGGAGGTCCACTTACATCTTTAACATAATTCTATTATATAACTGAATAATACAAGCTCTGTTTTTGTTACTGTGCCTTTAAGACTGATATGTAAATGTGCTGCGTTCTGATTGG
Organism: Prochilodus magdalenae; assembly: GCA_024036415.1. NCBI lineage: Eukaryota > Metazoa > Chordata > Actinopteri > Characiformes > Prochilodontidae > Prochilodus > Prochilodus magdalenae. The sequence goes on along the minus strand of JAMWET010005431.1, from coordinate 118,286 downwards.
TTGCCCTGTTCTGTGCATCATCCAGAAAGCAGTCTGGGCTAAAACACTCTTTGTTATTCCAGCACGTATGGGTGGAGCTAACCTGCTATAAGCTAAATGGTAACATGCTAATCCGATGTTCTGTGTGACATCACAAAAGAGAGGTCATTTAAAGCCAGCAACTCATTTGCATATACGGCCTCTATGTAAACTAAAACACGAAGGGACCCTTTAACCATGCTCATACACTACGTCAGACTCAAAATGTGAGGAAAGTCCAGTTTCCCATGACATGGGCCCTTTAAAAGATGTGTGTGGGTTTGGAAGGGTGGAGTGGGGAGGACTGGGGAGGACGACTGAGCCCTGGACATGACAGAGACAGAGACAGACTTCACTAATACCTTACCTTGGGAATCTGGTGGTGAGGCGGCAGGCGTTGCAGTAGTGATTCTCCACCCGGCCAGCGTCCCATCGTAGGTCATCTGCAGAGGGTGACAAGGAGCCGGAGGACTGCGTTTGACCACCGCACTGGCTGCATGGCAGGCTGTCCACCCAGGAGAAGAAGTCCCCTTTAAACCACTGCAGCAGCTCCAGCAGCAGCATGTCTTCCTCAGCAAGATTACATTCTAGATACAGGAGGGAGAAGACGGTAAATACAGTGGATCACTGAGGAAGAACACCGTCACACATCCACACGCAAGTAAACACCAGTTAAACAAGCGACACTCCTCAAGCAACTCCGCATGGCATCCAAGACAGGGTCAGTCTTTACTGGGCCATGCAGTACAAGTGTATTCTTTTAGACACAGAGGTTTCTCTGGATCCCCTGAATCTGAGGGAAACCCAGGGAAACCCAGCAACCCCTCACCAAGAACGGCATTTTTAAAAATATCTGGATTTCCTGCTGATGCATTTGAGCCTTGATGCTCTGTTATATCCAAGCATGCTTGCATCACCTGTTTACATTTACTTCACTTAGCTGACGCTCTTATCCAGAGCGACTTACAGGGGTAATCATATTACAGGTGGGCCAATGTGGTGTTAGGAGTCTTGCCCAGGGACTCTTATTGGTGTATCACAGCATAGTCACCCAGACCGGGATTCGAACCCCAGTCTCCCACATGAGGTGGCAGCTCACTGATGGGTAGTGGGTTTATCTCCTGAGCTACACCAACCACAGAGCCTCCTGAGCTACACCTGAGCTACACCTGAGCTACACCAACCTCCTGCCTCCTGAGCTACACCAACCACAGATCCCCCATCTATAGAGCCTATAAACGTCTATGTTTAAATTGTCTTATGGAATATTTTACATATTTATTTTCTGCCTCATATTTCTCCTGTCCCAACCTTTTTGGTGCGTTGGTGCACGAGCATTCAGAAAAGAAACAATGAGCGTAATAAGGTAAAACATTGCATCCCCTTTGTTTAATGGGTTGGTTAAAATTAGGGATGCAGCGATCAGTTATTAGGATCGGATATCGGCTCCGATATGAGGTATATCAGCTGGATCGGATGATTACGCCGACCCATGGGGCGATCCCTGGTCTTATTCGTTTGCGATATGTGCTATGCTGGCGATGTTTGCGGGGTGGCTGTAGATGAACTGTCGCAGCTCAGCGAGGCTCGAACCGTGGTCACAGTCAGTCAGACAGCAGAGTGGACTCTCAATGTGCAGAGGAGAAACTTTCACACGAGGAACAAACAAGGCTGCCAGGAGGAAAAGGTGCCAGCTCAACTGAGCAGAACAATGAAACCCTCCTAACGCCCGACTCTGAGTCCACCCCATCTACAGAGCCCTTAAACATCCATGAGCCCCCTCTGAGTCCCCCCCATCTACAGAACCCTTAAACGTCTATGAGTCCCTTCTGAGTCCTCCCATCTAGAGAGCCCTCAAATGTCCATGAGTCCCCTCTGAGTCCGTCCATCTACAGAGCGCCTAAACGTCCATGAGTCCCCTTTGAATACCCTCATCTAGAGAGCCCTCAAATGTCCATTAGTCCCATCTGAGTCCCTCCATCTACCAAGCCTTAAACTTTCATGAGTCCCCTCTGAGTCCCCCATCTACAAAGCCCTTAACGTCCATGAGTCCCCTCTGAGTCTGTGAGTCCCCTCGGTGTCCCCTGATCTACAAAGCCCTTAAATGTCCATGAGTCCCCTCTGAGTCTCCTCATCTACAGAGCCCTCAAATGTCCATGAGTCCCCTCTGAGTCCCTCCATCTACAGAGCGCCTAAACGTCCATGAGTCCCCTTTGAATACCCTCATCTACAGAGCCCTCAAATGTCCATGAGTCCCCTCTGAGTGCAGCCATTCAAAAGAGCTCTCAAATGTCCATGTTAGTCCAACAGGATCGATAACGAGCAAGTGGTTGGTTCATCTTTAAAGTGGATATATGTGCTGCAAGTACACATATCAGATAAAGCGAGTCTGGCTGTTTATTTCCCTTCACTGCACCTGAAAAGTTATTGCCAATCCATTCAACACATCCTTCATACACAAACCGGCTTTTCAGCAGGACGGTCTGCAGAGCAACTGATCTAACGTCCTCTCTCAGACCAGAAATACCGGTTTGGTGGGAGGAAGTGCCATGTAAAAACCTCTACTACAGGAAGAATCACGTTCTCGCCAGCAGTGGTCAGGGGCTGGCGGTGACATGAGAAAGTAATGACTGCTGATCTTAACAAGGAATCCATTTAGTCCACATCCAGGGCTCAAGCCAGCAACCCAGAGAGCCACAGGTCCTATAGGCCAGAGGGAACCTTATCAAACAGGGCCGGTTGTGTTCTTACTGTACGCTCACATACGGAGGGAACATCAAGGCGGCCTTGTGCGTCGGCCTATCGTTTGTGTGTTGCTGTTTTGTCTAAAGTATTAATTGTGGTTCTAAATTTGAAAGATCTCGTATGTATTTTGAGTAATACTACTGAAAATACACCAGCCAATTTATTAGGTACACTCACTGTGCACTGTATCAGCTCCACTGACACTCTGTAGTCCATATGTTTCTCTGTATACTGTATTAGCCTGTTCTCCAATGGTCAGGACCCCCACAGGACCACCACAGAGCAGGTATGATGTGGGTGGTGGATCATTCTCAGCACTGCAGTGACACTGACGAGGTGTGTCAGTGTGTGTGGTGCTGGTGTGAGTGGATCAGACACAGCAGTGCTGCTGGACACCTCATACCTCTTTTCCACCAATAAAGTGCCAGTGCTTGTGCCCCTGCTGGTGCAGGTATCCAGGCTCCACAGAACCTGTTAAGAATGGGTCCCCTTTTCCAGTGGTTTGAGAGCCGAGCGATTCCGTATGGGCAGAGGACGCATAAAAACAAGATGGTGGAACATGTACTTCCTGCTTTGAGGACGTACATCTCCCCATCCAGAACCAGCTCTTTCAGCGTCTGTGTTCAGCCCAGAGGGATCGATGTAGACAGCGATTACACGAAGGACCACTCGTACATATTCCTCTTTTCGTTATGAATGTGAACTATCATAAAGCAGAACGTTAAGGTTCTTATCCATCTGCAGCGTTTCCCGCATTACGGATCTCCTGCTCGGATTATACGGCACATGTTTTCAAAGCCTCACACTTCAGCTCCATTAGGAGACGGACTCCTCCTGTTGAATGTGCATTTCTCGAGCACATCACTAGAGGAATACGACTCTTCCCACGTTAAACCCAGTGTAGCTCATCATGCAGCACCACGCTCCTTTGCCGCTCGCGTCACGGGTTCTGTGGGCAGCGTCCTGTGGGCAGCGTCCTGTGCCCACTGATGAAGGACTAGAGGATGACCAACACTGCAGTGTGCAGCAGCAGATGAGCTATCGTCTCTGACTGTCCATCTACAAGGTGGAGCAGCAAGGTAGGAGTGTCTAATAGAGTGGACAGTGAGTGGACACAGTGTCTAAACACTCCAGCAGCACTGCTGTGAGTAAAAAATGGATCCAGATGACGAGTCAAAATAAATGAACATATGCACTACAGAGAGCACATTTCTACACCACTTTTTTAAATACACAATTTACTGTTGATTAATGATTAATAACCTGTGCAAACGTTATAACATTCTATACTGTATGTTCTTTCCCTTACATGATAAACTCAGCATCGCTCTACTATATTTTATATTGTGGGTTGTTGGTCTGCAGAACTGTCAGTGTGAAAAGCTCCTTACCTCTATGTCGCCCCCTTCTGGCTCAAAAGTAAATTGTCCTACACGTACTGAATGTTATTGTAGGACGACCCTGTCCAGGCTCAGCGCTACTGGTTTACCGTTTTCTCAGAATTGCTTAGTGTCTAGTCTTACTTGGATCTGCTTTCCTGGCTTGCTGCAGTCGTCCTCTAGCTCTGGAGCAGAGCTGTTCCCGTGGTATACAGCTCAGAGCCTTGCGCTGCAGTTCAGGGCTCTCGTACGTCATCACATGCTGAAAGTTTGACTGCAGAGTCCTCAGGAAAGTCATGCTGCTCAGCTACGACACACCAGAAGGAAAGACACACAATAAAAATACAAGATATAACGAGTCAGTGTAATCACATTCACTCCTGTGCTCCGTACGCCTGGCTGTAGCTCAGCGCACTGTGGACTCAGAACCACAGGGTAAATATAAGAACTAGAAAATCAGGTTTCTTAAGAATTCACTTAGCTGCAGCAATGATGTCTGCAGGAGTATGAGATATGGGTTGGTGTCATTACATACATACTGTATGTATATGTGTATATATATATATATATATACTGTTCACTCTACTACATTATGGGAAATCTCCCACAACTGGCAAAATCATGTGATTGGCTGGCTAGATCCACACAGCCTGTGGCAAAACTGAATAATCGAATTTATTTTAAAACCCCCCTGTTTGTATATTTTACCATTCATGTCAAATGTTCCGTGTATGATCCCTGTCTTTCCTACAATTTAAAATAATAGAAAAAAATAATCAAATGTATTCATCTCCTCCTTCTTCTCTAAAATTAAATCCATGGCTGACTGCATCATGGGTTAGGGCCAGTTCTTCTCCTAGTAGTTTCTAACCTGAGTTACACTTTACATTAGGCAGCCCCAGTGCTGTTCAGTTTCCTGCAGGCTTTAAACAGCTGGAATTAGGAACAGCTGGATTTGACAGATGGGATTTAAAACATAATTGAAATCTGCCAGAACTGAAATCACCTGGAATTGAAATCGACTGGAATTGGCAACAGCTGGAATAGCGAACAGCTGGAATAGCAAACAGCTGGAATAGCAAACAGCTGGAATAGCAAACAGCTGGCACTGAAAACTGCTAGAATTGAAAACAGCTGGCTGGAACTGAAAACAGTTGGCTGGTTTTGAGAACAGGTATAATTGAAATCTGCCAGAACTGAAATCACCTGGAATTGAAATCGGCTGGAATTGCCCACAGCTGGAATAGCAAACAGCTGGAATAGCAAATAGCTGGCACTGAAAACTGCTAGAATTAAAAAAGAGCTGGGATTGAAAACAGCTGGCTGGAATTGAAAACAGGTAGAATCGAAATCAGCTAGAATTGCCAACAGCTAGAATTGCAAACAGCTGGATTCGCAAACAGCTGGCTGAAATTGAAATCAGTTAGAATTGAAATCAGCTAGAATTGCCAGAAGCTGGAATTGCTAACAGCTGGAATTAAACTCAGCTGGGATTAAGTTTTAAAAGACTGTTCTATAAGACTGTTCTATTTACCAGTCTTTTGTTTAAAAATACCAATTTGCTTGTGTTTCTATTTTTGTCTATATCATGGAGCTCTGTAGACTCACGAGTTAAAACTAACAAATAAAACGTAAAAAATCAGGAAGTGAAAATCATATCAAACGTAATCATTTGTGTTTTATTACACCACCACAAACAGACAGACTTTAAAAATAACGTTTGTTTGTTTGATGATTGATGCGAATACGCACCAGGCAAACTTTGCTCATAGCATGTATCTAACAACAATTTTGGGTCCTCAGTGATCTCGTAATTCAAAGCACCCTGTGGTATCTGAGGGGAAACGTGCCCAGGATCACAATGACTCAGATCTGTAACCAGTGTGTTTACCACAGAGTGCATTTCTGGAAATTATTTTATCCCACATGGAACACTGACTTAGATCCAGGGGCTTGATCGGATACTTGTGGTGAACTAGACTTGGAGCTCTACTGTACTCGGGAAGAGCATCCGGACCCGAGTATCAGGACCGTCTATAAACAAGAATGAAACAAACCACAACTCATTTGTTCTTACCAAGGACGGCGGCTCCGGTGCTGGTTGTGTAGCTGGCTGTGCAGGTGTTTGTGTAGCTGGCTGTTCAGGTGCTCGTGTAGCCGACTGTGCAGGCGCTTGTGTAGCCGGCTGTGCCGGACGCTGGGGTGCTGACGCCACGGCAGAGGCAGTAGCAGCAGGAGGAACCGAGGCAGAGCGACTGCTAGGGTTAGTGCTCTGAGGGCACGATGTGCGCTGACCTGTCCCAAGCCTCTGGTCTCTCTCGGCAGCGATAGACTCTCGTACTCGCCTCAGCTGATCTACAGACGCTGACTTGGGGAACACCAGGTGCGTCTCAGCCTATGAGAGGAGAATTCAAACTCATGTCACCACACAGCCTACCTCTACCCAGTGATGGACAGTAAGGAGGTAAATGTAATTAGTTACTGTACTTTCCGTGTATTGGTACTGAAGTATTTCTATTCTGGACGACTTTGTACTTTAACTCCACCACAATACAGAGTGTAATATCAGACTGCTTACTCCGCTGCATTATGGGTAATCTGTAGTTCCATTCGGTTCATGTGTGCATGTATTAATTAGCATGCCAATTCAAAACAAGCTCACTGACGGATTCTTAGCCTCCATGGAAGTGTCCATTTCAGGCCTGGACTACATCCAGGAGCACCTGGAGGAAGGCAGGTAGAGCAGGACAGGGGTAATGCTGACACTGACTGACCATCACACATCAAAGCTTCAGTGAACAGATCAAACAGACTGTTCCTGACTATGTGGGTAAATAGACACAGTATAGAAACATGTCCACATGGACTCGTGACTGGCGAGCGTCTTTCTCTGAGTGTATATGAGCTCTGTGTCCTCTATAGGACGTGTGTGTGGCTGGTTTGGTCTGTAGGAGACCTACAGAGGCAGTACAGTAAACTCACCTGTGATCCGGTTTAAAGCTAGTTCTTATTAAACCTGTAACTAATTTACAATCAATCTTAAACTGACACTTTGCCTTGTTGGCAAAAAGTAATTTTATAGTTCTAGCTAACGGAACCTGTTCTCCTTCAGTGTTCTGTGCTGATGATGATGTGAATAGACGTCAGTGTCAGACTAATGAATGAGCTTCTATTAGAGACTGGTGGACTGAGAGACACTAGAGTCTCTTCACCTACACTGAGTTGATGAAGAGTCCTGTTCCAGAAATGATAATAGGACATTAGAGCCGTAATAACAGTCATAACAGCGAACAGTCCCCCAGAAGAGTGGACCCTCAATGTGCAAAGGAACAACTTTGGAACAAACCAAAGATGCCAGGAGGGAAAAGAGCTTTGCTGCTGAACGCAGCAAACCAAAACGGTTTCCTCAAACAAAAAGGAAGCTCACAATGAAACCCTCCTAGGCACTTCAGCGGGACAAGTGCGCTCTGACGAGGGCGAGAAGCAACCTGCTTCAAGAGGCTCGAATCCTTCCGCCGGCTGGTCACATGAGACATGTGCACTTGCCCACCAAGGGCTGGCACTCTCACACTTAACTAGCCTGAGCTGCAGGGGTTTGCCGCTTGATTGCTCATTGGTGGCCCTTTGTCTCCCCCGAGTGGCCAGAGGTGGATCTGCAGGAACCAGAGACCTTACAGTAGACTTGAGTTATGAACAGGAACAATAACATGGAGCGGGCCAGAGAGTCAGCTACATGAGAGAGCCTAGTTAAATAGCGTTCATGTCAATTTCATCATCTTTGCATAGTTTTTCCAGCTGGCCTTCAGTCGTCGTTTACCATGGCAGCAGTAATAGAATGATCACTGCACTAGTACTTGTAAACATCGTCCCTGTACACAGAAAACCGGTATCTAAACAGCACGCAGTTTCAGTTTCAGAGGTGGTGAAAACTGCCCAACGCATCACAGCCTCCCAGTTACCCTCCTCCGAGATCATGTACTACAACCGTTGTCTGGACAAGGCGAGGAGCATCATCAAGGACATCAAGTCCCATCACAGACTCTTTACCCTCGTACCATCTGGCAGGTGGTACAGGAGCCTCCGCTCACACACCAGCAGGCTCAGGAGGAGCTTCTTTCCTGAGGCTGTGACCCTGCTGAACTCCACCCGCCACTTTAACTGCATCACAGTCTATTACTGCACTGTTCCTAACTGCACAGTTACTGTACATACTGTATACACACTCACCGTCATGTACCTTCACTCTGCATACCTGCTGCTCTCACAGCACATACGACCTACACTGTATACTCTCCACGCACTCTGTATGTATGTATATTATATTTATATTAACTTCTGTACTTTTCTACCTCAACTAACTGTTTATACTGTAACCTCTGCATCGCTTGCCCTGGTTACTGCCTGCACTTTATATGTAAATAATAATAATAATAATAATAATAGTTTGTACTTCTATAGCGCCTTTCACATAGCCAAGGACGCTTTACATTCTCAATAAACAAACAAACAAACAAACAAACAAAAAATAATTATGTAGAATAAAAATGTTCAGAGAAAATAAGTGAGTTTTGAAGACGGAAAGAGAGGGAGAAGCGAGAATAGATTAAGGTAGGGAGTTCCAGAGTGTGTGTGTGTGTGGGCGGTGGGCAGCAACACTAAACAACCTGCCACCCATAGAGGAAAGCCTGAACCTAGGAACAGCCAGGAGACCAGAGTCCATGTAGGAGGGCTGACAGATAGGTGGGTGCTAGTCCGTGCAGGGCTTTAAAGGTCAGGAGCAGGATCTTATAGTGGATACGCTCTGTAAATGGTAGCCAGTGTAGCTGAAGAAGGATGGGGGGGATGTGCGCGTACTTCTTGGTTGCGAAGTAAGACTCTGGCTGCGGAGTTTTGAATGTACTTAATGCTGCATTTTGAACTTCTGGTTAGATGCTAACTGCATTTCATTGGCTCTGTACCTGTAGCCTGCACAATGACAATAAGATGGAATCTAATCTAATCTAACCTAATCTAATCTAAAATACAAGTATCAAAATGGCAACTTTACAGCAGAGGGATGAAAACCTTATTTAACTTCAATGGAAGTCAATGGAACTAGACTTCCCTATTCATCCTGAAATGTTCACACAGAGTAAAGAGCACTGCTGTGATCAAATGATGCATAAAAGTAAAAATCAACAAAAATAAGATCACTTGAAAATCACTTACCTCCTGAAAGCCCATTTCAAAGAGGCACTCGACTGCTCCTCTTATGGGAAGCAGTTTGGTGGAGAAGGTCGGATTGCCTATGCGGATCGATCTGTACTTCTCTTCATTTGGGTTCCTGTGGAGAGGTAAACACACGACTGAGTCAGGATTTGACTGTTGTGCATACCCAACGCTGCTCCGGTAGTCAAGCAGAAGTTCCAGACACTAGCACAACTGGTTCTAAAGCTCTTAGCTGATCACGGAAGCAGCACTGACAGAACTGAATACACAGTGTGCTTATTGAGAAATGCCTGTTCCAGAGAAACATGGTGGTGAATGGAACCAGACGTCCACCTCTCAAAGTCCCCAAAGTTATTACACTCATTGTTGAGAAGGAATCAACCGACAGGACTGAAACTTGGTGTGTAGGTTTGACATGGTGAGACATTCTAATGATTCAAGTTTCACTCTCGACCGCACATGTGACGTAAGCAAGGACGGGTCTTATCTCTGTACCTGACTGACCCAACACCACCATTACAGACATCCAGCGAGCAGTGGTGTCCTCTATGAGTCATCCTGTTAGTGCAGCACCATTGGCAGACGGCTGCACCAAGCAGGACTACATGCACACAGGCCGTTACCACAACTGTCCTTAACACCACGTCACCGTCACCAAAGACTGCAGGGGTGTCGTACCAGACTGTCATGGAGTGACTCAGAATGGGAGCGGGTCATCTTCAGTGACGAGTCCCGCTTTAGTCTTGGTGAAGACGACCAACGAATCAGTGTGTGGAGGCACCGTGGTCAGCACCAAGATGAACAGTTTGGTTATCAATAACCTGCACAACATCTGAGATGCTGTTTGACAACATTTATCAGGATAACAGCGACATATATATATACTGCCCACCTCCATTGAGGTTCATGTGGTAATCAGATAGTAAATACAGTGTCTATAAGTGTGTTGTAGACATGGAGGCCCCTGGTTCCCATCAGCACCACCACTGTAAAGGACATCTGACACCTAAATGGTCCCTTAATCATCATAGCCAACATCGGAAAGTCACTATATAGAACATTGTTGTAGTTATACATGGCCCACTGTGTGATTGTTTGAGGGCAAAGGATCTTCTGCACTATGCAAAGCAGTGGGAACCCAAAATAGTGCACTGTATAGTGAATAGTGTACAACTCAGACACAAATAAAACCATACGCCGTTGAATCTCAACCATCAAATAATGCCATTGCCCTTTAATGACTTTTTCAAATGCACTTGCCATCTGATTTAGTTCATTCACATCATTCTGAGATACATATCCTCACGTAGGAATAAATAAATGACATTCTATCATGTACTAAGACACTGAAATAAAAACACGCTGCATGTATTAGCTAATACACGTTTAGTACAGTCGTTCCTTTACTGCACTGAGGATCTTACATGAAGCTTACATGTAACTGCTGTACCATGCAATTCGAATGAGAAGCCAACTTCAGCCCCTTAGACCTTCCTACGTTTGTGATGACGGTGCAGTCAGCTAGCTAGCCTAGCCTGTCACCGCTATCTCCCTCCCTAAGCTCAACAACAGATCATAATACAATACAGAGGCTGCCATCATACCAACATTACCTCAGAATATTGTCCGCATAGGTCAACAGTAATTTTGACACGTCTAAAAACACCTCGTTTGTGTTTTCACACAGTGCAGAGACCCCTTGAAATCCAGCCATTATTTACACAGAACTTGTTGACACTTCCTCCAAAGCTGTAACAGCAAAGTAAATGTCCCGGAAGTGCCCAAATCGTCTGAGATGCCACCGCTGAGACAAAGGAAAACGCCTTCAATTAATTATCTCTCAAATCTGTGTTTGTTGTTTCATCAGCTCGGGTGTATATTTGCAAACGTTCTTTCTGTTTTTCCTAAAACCTAAAACGTTCACCATAGGCGATCGCGGTAGCTACCAAGCGGCCAGACCCCTCATGTCAAAACAAAAGTCCCCTTTCACAAATTACAGGTTTATGTATTTGTTCTGGTCCCGGGTAACTTAAACGAAATCTTTTCACTCACAGAAAAGTTTTTATTTTTATTTTAACTACTTTTAATACAGAAAATGTGTCATTCCTCAGAGTGGCGTGCTGTGTAGAACCCAATTGAAAGGGTACTAGATAAGACTAGCTTATTCAGACCTTTTACTCATAATATTATATCTCTAAATGTATTTACATAAGTTATACATCTCTGCAAATAAAATCATATCCTCAGTTTTTATTTATCATCTAAAATGCTGAAACCAAAACTGCGAGGCTCCCATGTTCCTAGCTAGCAGCAGCCACAGGGGTGCGTTCAATACTCAATGTTTACAAGTGTTCAAGAAAAAAAAGAAAACACGTGCACGTTTTTCATCTAAACTCTCACAAAACTGTTATTTTCAAGGTCGAGAATCAATCATCTGCAACGTTTTGTGGCCTGCTTTCTCAAACAAGCAAGCACACTGAATGCTTTCTTAAACAGTCCATGACCTTAAATCGCGAGTGTTGTGAACGCGCCACAATGTGCAGTTATCTTTTTTTTTGCCTTGCAGTAAAGGCGCGAAGTCTCTCTAGGACCCACGTTGTCCAGCTACTCGTGAAAGAACGTCGCTGGTAGGTGAAATCATCCTATCTGTTGGTCTGAAACTCTGAGAAGTTACATAGAAGTGATTAACTCTCGTCTTTCACTCACTGTAGACGCGTCACCTGAACTTGACTGGCCGCTTCAGCTTCTTGTTGATGTTTTGTCTCCGTTGAATCGGCAGCACGTTTCCTCCTCCCGATGGCAGACAAACCGGTGTGGGAGCAGATTGGCACAGGGTTTGTGCAGCACTACTATCAACAGTTTGATTCCGACCGGGGGAAACTGGCTGATCTCTATGTAAGTCCAGCAGCTGTTGTGTTTGATTGTTTTCAAGTGTTATAGCTGTCTATTAAAGGGCCAATCCACCCATGTTTTCAGAATTCTGAATAATTCAACATTTCACTTGATTACTCTACAGAGGTGGTGATGGGAATCAGGGATCATAATGTCTTTTTAAGCTAAAATCTTAACTCTAAAACAATGTGTGTCACTTTTTGTATAACAATTCCATATACACTCATCATCATCAGGACATTTACATTTACATTTAAGGCATTTAGCAGACGCTCTTATCCAGAGCGACTTACAACAGTGCTTAGTGTTGACAGCTGCACCCAGAAGGAGGTGTGGGACTGCAGGGCTGTAGGGAAGGTAGATAAAGGTGACCAGGATCAATAACTGATGATAAGTTTAGACTGATATGATCAATATTTATTGAGCTACACATACAGAAGTCTGTCTCTCAGTATGGCGGTGTTGGGCCGCCGTGTTTGCTAACCCAACACTCCAGACGTCTCGGTATGGAGCTGTAGAGGTTCCTAATGGAGTCCTGTAATAATCCATCCCATGCAGCTTGAACATCCTCACACAGTTCCTGCAGATGGTGCGGTAGGGGTGGAGATGGAGGGACACCAGGCCTTCTGGACGTGTGACACCAAACCGTTCATCTTGGTGCTGAACACTGTGCCTCCACACACGGATTCGTTGGGCGTCTCCACCAAGACTAAAGCAGGACTCGTCACTGAAGATGACCGGCTGCCATTCTGAGTCACTCCATGACAGTCTGGTACGACACCACTGCAGTCTTTGGTGACGGTGACGTGGTGTTAAGGACAGTCGTGGTAACGGTCTGTGTGCATGTAGTCCTGCGTGGTGCAGCCGTCTGCCGATGGTGCTGCACCAACAGGATGACTCATGGAGGACACCACTGCTCGCTGGAGGTCTGTAATGGTGGATGTGGGGTCAGTCAGGTACAGAGATAAGACCCGTCCCTGCATACGTCACATCCGCCACCGAGTGTGAAACTTGAATCAGTTAGCATGTCTCACGAAGTTAAACCTACACACCAAGTTTCAGTCCTGTCGGTTGATTCCTTCTGGGTGCAGCTGTTTTTTTTTTTTTTTTAAACGATGAGTATAATAACTTCCTGTGAGGGAGCTTTTAGAACTGGATGCTCGGTTCTATTCACCACCACTGTGAACACAGTTCTGACTTAGTAAGTCTCTCGAGAATGACTCTGTTAATGTCGTATTGAAACACATTACTGGGTTCCCGTTTGTAGGCCTGTGTCCTGGGTGGTCCTGTCACTGGCTGCTCTATGTGTAACATGTAGGGTCTCAGAATTGACCCAGCTGTTGTACAGGTGTGTGGACTAAACGAAGTGTTCCTCTGTTAGACTGACGCGTCCTGCCTGACCTGGGAAGGAGAAGGGTTTCAGGGGAAGACTGCCATCATGGGGAAACTGAGTGTAAGTAAATGTCTACATGTACAGTGAGGGCCTGGCAGTAGGGTTGTTACTGGCTGTGCCTTCTATCTCTCTGTCTTTATAGATGTGTACATGTCCTTGGTTAGACTGTCAGCCCAAATCTGATTTTGGCATATCTAGATTTTTTTTGATGGACAGCACATGAAATCTGTTTTTGCTAATCAGACCCAAGCAGAAATCTGAACGCTCCAATCTGTTTACAGAGTGACGTTTCTATCTCTCGCAGTGCAACAAACAATGACTGTGTCAAATCCAGAGGGACAGAAGGATTAGCTTACTTCCTGATACTGACCACCTGTCTCTCTGTCTCTCTCTCTCTGTCTCTCTCTCTGTCTCTGTCTCTGTCTGCCTGTCTCTCTCTCTATCTGTCTGCCTGTCTCTCTCTCTATCTGTCTGCCTGTCTCTGTCTCTCTCTCTCTTTGTCTGCCTCTCTCTGTCTGTGTCTGCCTCTCTCTGTCTGCCTCTCTCTCTCTCTCTCTCTCTCTCTCCCTCTCTACCCCTTTCTATCTCTCTTACACACACACTCACTCACTAATTCACTCTGTCTCTCACTCTCACACACACACTGTCTCTCTCACTCTCTCTCTCTCTCTCTCTCTCTCTCTCTCTCTCTCTCTCTCTCTCACACACACACACACACACACACACACACACACACACACACACACACACAGTGAAAGAGACTCGTGACCCCTTTTACAGAGTGCATTATTATTTGACCACTCTAATCACGCACTTTGGTCATTCAAGTCAGAGGTTTCGACACACTGGGTCGTCGTGTTTTAACACTGTACGGATCAATCAGACCTCAAATCGAGCTAAAAACGGGTCGTACTGAGACCACCTTGGAGGGTTTCATGTTCATATTTGCACAGAACCCATGACTCTGTCTGCGTCCACTTGAGGCACTGAAATGTCCTGGATTTAGTGCTTGATGTCCACAGCTAGGGATCCATGAAACCCAGGAATAACCCAGGAATAATCCATACCTCTCCTGCTGTTTCCTCTTTCCAGAGCCTGCCCTTTCAGACTATCCAGCACAGCATCACCGCTCAGGACCATCACCCCACGCCAGACAGCTGCGTCATGAGCATGGTCATGGGCCAGTTGAAGGTAAGGGTTTCTCTAAGCATGTCCATGACCTTCATCGTCCGGCTTCAGTTCTCAGCCCGAAAGCCTTGATGTAACTTTGGCTCATGACCAGCAGGTGGAGCTGTATGGTTTTCTACCTGTGTAGTCGTGGCAGCAGGACCATAGACTACATTCAGGCTAATAAACGGTAGAAGTGAATGAATAATGATCATATTGCAGTAAATGATCAACAATTTCTCCTTTGCAGGCCGACCAGGACCAAGTTATGGGCTTCCAGCAAGTCTTCTTGCTGAAGAACGTCGACAATAAATGGGTCTGCACTAATGACATGTTCCGATTAGCTCTTCACAATTTTGGAGCGTAGCTTAAAATAGATACTGCTCATATGATCCAGTCAAAACAGACCTGTCATCCATCGCTGGGGACGTTTTCCCTGTAGACCTGAAGACTCAGGATTGTTTTGCACTACCGTCTCTTGGCCGCTTCCAGAGAACAACGAAGTGATTGGTGTTTGCATTCAGTAACTGTGTGCTCATGGCGTTCATGTCTTTCAAAATAACCTCAATAAATGAACAAAATGAAAAATAAAAAAAGAACGTCCAGAGTCTGAACCACTGTTCTGATTATTTCACTCATGTGGCTCATTAAATTTCATAATGACTCGGATAATTCATCACTCCCCCTAGAAAAAGCATGCCTAAAGGGTCTTAGAGGTTCTAATGGGGGTCCTTCATTTATAATAAGATTCCTTTTATTGTCATTGCACAGTGTACAATGAAAATAAGCAGCAATCCAACAGCACTTTACACATAAAATAATTAAACATATGGCTAAAATATATAAAGTGCAGAACTGAGAGACAGAGGGAAAGATAAAACAATGATATACATAAATACATATTACCTAAAAAATATTTAAATATAATAAGTGACTACAAAAACTGTATATTCAGTTCTAGCTTTACTGGCAGATACAGTGAGCGTCTGGTTCATAAGAACAAGGTCCAGCAGCAAACACACAGGACAACACAGCTACAGACCGGCAGAGGGCCAAACCCCCTCTCTACTGACCGTGATGAGCGCCACCTCATTCCAATGTCCCTTACCCACCGTAAGATGACCTCAGGTGACCTACAGAGAGACTGGCGAGCGGTGGCTGGGGTGAACCGCACAGCGAGCATGGTTCTAAAAACAGGCTTCTGGAGGTCATTAGTGATTTTCTAAATACACAGATCTAATACAATATCTGATCTGGAGTTTGGGAGACATGGTTCCAGTAGTGTAGAGAATCAAACAGAACCAACACAAACCCAGAACCTGTACACCTAGAGACACTGATCAGGTACAGGTGGGCTCTTAAATCTTTCCAGAGCTGTATATTATTATATATAATATTATATATTATATTTAATAAAATTATATATTTATATATATATATATATGTAACTGAGGGTCTGGTAGTGCACACTAGCTGAGTCCTTCAGTTTCTCGGACACAAAGGGTGAATGTCTCGGCTGCATTCAGAGGATCTTACAACACAGGACAGCTTTCAGTTACACAACAGCCTAGATACACAGCTTTCCTCCACTGCATTCTTGGCGTTGAGGCACAGTTACTGTGTCACAGTGCAGTCATGTGACCACTGATGAAGGACTAGAGGATGACCAACACTGCACTGTGCAGCAGCAGATGAGCTATTGTCTCTGACTGTCCATCTACAAGCTGGAGCAGTCTGTAACTGTAGACTTACAGAGTGCTCCTATATGGCCAGTGGAGCTGATAACATGGACAGAGGTCTGCTCTCCATAATCCTATAGACCGGCCTTGGTGTGTCTCCTGCATTAAGTGCGGCTATATTCTGGGTGGCTTGTAGACCGAAGGGTGCTCAAAGACTTTGTATCCTGAGAGATGTGTCACAAACAGTCTAAAGAGCCTCACCCACATGTATACAGTCCTGCCTTGTAAACACCACTCGGTGAAATTATTTAGATTTATTTACATTTAGACTGATATGATCAATATTTAGAATATGATCAATATTTATTGAGCTACACATACAGAAGTCTGTCTCTCAGTATGGCGTCGGGCCGCCGTGTTTGCTAACCCAACAGGCCAGACGTCTCGGTATGGAGCTGTAGAGGTTCCTAATGGTGTCCTGTGATAATCCATTCCATGCATCCTTGAACATCCTCACACAGTTCCTGCAGATGGTGCGGTAGGGGTGGAGGTGGAGTGACACCAGGCCTTTGGACATGTGACAACAAACCGTTCATCTTGGTTCTGACTACACACACTGCAGATTCATACTGGATTATAATAATCGGCCTGCGGGATGCGGGTGTCATTTTTGTTTTCTGAGCACATCGAGGCTTAAAGGCTGATTGTTCCCTGAGAAGGTTGTTGTGATCGAGATAAGGACTGTCCTGGTAGACATCTGCGGCAGGCCGGGGCTGTAGAACTGGGTGAAGGTGAACCTGTGGAGATTATTTCAGACTCGAGGCCTGAACCTACAGCCATAATCTGGGGAAAAGCCCAGTGATATATAACCTCTAGCTACGAGGCTAACGCAGCTAACACACAATGTGCGCCCAGTTAACACATTTCAAGCATCTCTTCAAACTTAAATTCAAAGTTCCGCTGTACAGCATGTTCTACAACTCCAGTTAGCTGCTGGTGACTGAAGTAGGCGTGGCATACTAGTCAAATAGAAAGTCATGACCCTCGGCAGGTAAGCATCTAGTGAGCCAATCAGCTAACCTGACAAACTTTGCATGAAGTTCAAACAAAACTAGCGTGACTAGACGTCCCTGTTTTAGTAGTTTACCTCTGTCTAAAGATGTCCCTGGAAATATCCCCGTTTTAAATTGTGAAGAGACCTGCACCAGAGCAGATGGGCAGATGTCACATGCTGTGCCTGTGCTGGCCACCAGAGGGGGCTGCTACTGGTATCTATTGGCCACTTCTACCACTTACTGGCCTAGTTTTGGAGAACACTGCTGTGCATGACTCTGCCAGGAGCAAGCAAGTGTCCAGTGAGTTCACAACATCACCAGAATTGTCTTTTCAACACACACTTAACTCTGGAATTATGTCAAGGGGGCTTGAATTGTACAACCAGGTAGGCCACTGTCAGTACTAATGGATTAGCATTTAGAGGGCTGACCTGTAGTTAACCGGTAGGCAAGCAATGTCACATGACCTTGTTAAACCAATTAAATGCAAAGCATGTCTTTTGACACCGCTGTGAGCCACTGGCATGCATATTATTGTTGGTTAGTGAACATTTTAAATAGTTCATCCGGAAAGAGGACTAATAGGCGTCCGTCCTGCGCCAGATGGAGGACTGGGAGTTGAAACACCAGATGGTCCGGCCTAAAACTGGACGTGTGGCCACCTTACTACCAGGTGATGATGCGACGTGATTTGTGCAGATAGTGCCCACTGGACAAGCCTCTGGAGGTGGTGTTATGGTCTAGATGGGCTTCAGTTGGCCAGGTCTCATCTCAGCAGGGATGGTTTTGTTTTTCTATCAATGGAGAATTTGTTCTTCCCTGGTGGCACGGCCATATTCCAGGACAACAATGGTGAGATTCATCAGGCTCAGATTGTTGAAGAGTGGCTCAGGGAACACGAGAAAACACGACAAGGCCACCACAGAGTCCTGTCTATAACCTCACTGGAGGTCTGGTGGAGTGGTTCTCCCATCATCAGCGGAATATCACAGTGGAAACAATGCCACAGTGACTGCATGCTGTAACCAAAGCTAAAGGAGGTCCAAACACCCCTGGTCAAAAACAGGCGGCAATTTTGGCTAATGTTTTTCTGTAATTTCTTTTTTATTTGCTCAAAATTAATAGAAATTCCAAAATTCCAAAATGATAGATCCTGGGAAATATAAATATATGCCATTACTTTTGCACAGACCATCATATATACCATATATACCACCATTATATTATATTATATTATATTATATTATATTATATTATATTATATTATATTATATTATATTATATTATATATCTTGCAGTTACTCCCTCCTGGACTGATCAGACTGGAGCTCCTCCTCCTGGTAGTTCTGTCCTTCTCGTCTCATCCGGGTTCGACCTGAGGAGGTTGGGTTCCGCCCTTGAGCCTGGTTCCTCTCGAGGGTTCTTCCTTACTCAAGGGAGTTTTTCCTCGCCACTGTTGCCTCTGGCTTGCTCAAGGGGGGCTTGGACCCCCCACCCTCGAATGTCTGAACATCAACTTTGTGTTTTTTCTTTTCTATCTTTTATATAACAAATTGATTTTCTGTGAAGCTGCTTTGAGACAACGTTGGTTGTAAATAGCGCTATACAAATAAACATTGATTGATATTATATTATATTATATTATATTATATTATATTATATTATATTATATTATATTATATTATTAATTGTGCATTACAATGTACAGAAGTGAGTATGTGTTTACTTACATCAACTACACATGGAATTTGACCAGGACTTCCCCAAAACGTCTCAGCAAGTTTGAGGAGGTGCTGAGGTCAGTATAGTGAGCAGCGGGTGTAAAACGTCTTGGGTTGAGTAGCTGTAGTTGAAGTTCACTCAGGGAAGGAGAACAGACTGGTGTATGTGGATTCTGATACTGCGAGATGTACGGTTATCTATAAACATGGACTGAAGTAGGTCACAGGCTAAAAACAGGAGCAGCTATCTTAAAGCCTGAATTTCGCTCGTACTCCCGTCCATTGTGGCCAGCTGGGAGAAATATGCTGAAACCGCAAAGCATTGATAATTTACATATAATTTGCATAAAGTAACATCTGCTTTGTCCTTCCTACTTCACACTCTCTTCTTTCCCTTCTGTGCATGTTCTGCTGGACATATAGACACAGCGATAAACCGTAACGTTAAAGCCACCTCCTCATATCTACACTCCTCTTGACCATGTTATCAGCTCCACTGACCATACAGGACACTCTGTAGGTGTACAGGTCCAGACTGTAGTCCATCTGTTTCTCTGTGTACTGTATTACCCTGTTCTTCAATGGTCAGGACCCACACAGGACCCCCACAGAGCAGGTATGATGTGGGTGGTGGATCATTCTCAGCACTGCAGTGACACTGACGTGGTGGTGGTGTGTTAGTGTGGGTGGTGCTGGTGTGAGTGGATCAGACAGAGCAGTGCTGCTGGAGTGTTGAGACACTGTGTCCACTCACTGTCCACTCTATTAGACACTCCTACCTTGCTGCTCCACCTTGTAGATGGACAGTCAGAGATCCTGTGGGGGTCCTGACCATGACTCAGTGTATAAGGACTGAATTAATGTGAACATAAATTATTGAAATAAATTGATTTATATATGAATTTTCCTTTTTTCTTTTAATCTTTTTACTCCAAAAATGAGATCTTCACAGGTAAAGGCCTGCGGGATGCGGGTGTCATGTTTCTTTACTTCTTATTTTGTTTTCTGAGCACATCGAGGCTAGAAGGCTGATTGTTCCCTGAGAAGGTTGTTGTGATCGAGATAAGGACTTGCTCATGCCAGCCTCCAGACTGTCCTGGTAGACATCTGCAGCAGGCCGGGGCTGTAGAACTGGGTGAAGGTGAACCTGTGGAGATTATTTCAGACTCGAGGCCTGAACCTACAGCCATAATCTGGGGAAAAGCCCAGTGATATATAACCTCTAGCTACGAGGCTAACGCAGCTAACACACAATGTGCGCCCAGTTAGCACGTTTCAAGCATCTCTTCAAACTTACATTCAAAGTTCAGCTGTACAGCATGTTCTACAACTCCAGCTAGCCGCTGGTGACTGAAGTAGGCGTGGCATACTAAGAATCAAACAGAAAGTCATGACCCTCAGCAGGTTAGCTAAAGGAGGTCCGAACAGCCTGGTCCAAAACCTGTCCAAATGTCATGCATCTAGTTTATATATCCTAAAATTCTTATTTCTATATTGGTCTAAATTCATTTTAAGATTATTTACCTCATTTCCAGATTTTTTAAACCTTGATTTAAATGATTAATTAAATGATACAACGTTAAAATTACCTTACAACAATCTCAAAATGAGAATTTTAAGAAATATCAACTATAAGATCATTTTATTTGCCAAAATAAATTTTTTGCACATATTATTAACAATATTCTAATTTTATTTTTAATATTTCTAGATACTTGTGCTTGTTCAAAGTTAGTTTATCTTAGCGTCTCATTACATTGTGCCTGTAATATTACTTAATCTCTTAAAACAAGCAAAATTCTCTGCAATATCTTTTGAAATAAATAAGACGGTCTGCCAATCAAAAGAGACACTTTTACTAGTTATCTATTTAAATTACTTAAAACAAGTCAAACCATTTTAGATAATGTTGTTACAGCAGCCCCATAATGAGATATACTAGCTACACTGACTAGATTTAAGCAGTTTTAGCTGATTTAAGACATTTTGAGTTTTCAGATTTCGTTTAGTGTTTTTATTTGCTTTCTTCCTTCATTACTATGGTGTTCAGTCACATGCGACAGACCCCCAAAGTGAGAATAAGGAAACACATTCTGAATCAAGCTTTATTGGCCGAGCATGCTCACACATACAAGTAATTTGTCTTTGATTAGATTAGCTCACAGTGCACCAGTCTGAGACAGTCAGCACAGAGGATGGAGCACCAGTCTGAGACAGTCAGCACAGAGGATGGAGCGCGGGTCTGAGACAGTCAGTACAGAGGATGGAGCACCAGTCTGAGACAGTCAGCACAGAGGATGGAGCACCAGTCTGAGACAGTGAGCACAGAGGATGGAGCACCAGTCTGAGACAGTGAGCACAGAGGATGGAGCACCAGTCTGAGACAGTCAGCACAGAGGATGGAGCACCAGTCTGAGACAGTGAGCACAGAGGATGGAGCACCAGTCTGAGACAGTGAGCACAGAGGATGGAGCACCAGTCTGAGACAGTCAGCACAGAGGATGGAGCACCGGTCTGAGACAGTCAGCACAGAGGATGGAGCACCAGCCTGAGACAGTCAGTACAGGGGATGGAGCACCAGTCTGAGACAGTGAGCACAGAGGATGGAGCACCAGTCTGAGACAGTCAGCACAGGGGATGGAGCACCAGTCTGAGACAGTCAGTACAGAGGACGGAGCACCAGTCTGAGACAGTCAGTACAGAGGATGGAGCACCAGTCTGAGACAGTCAGCACAGAGGATGGAGCACCAGTCTGAGACAGTCAGCACAGAGGATGGAGCACCAGTCTGAGACAGTGAGCACAGAGGATGGAGCACCAGTCTGAGACAGTCAGCACAGGGGATGGAGCACCAGTCTGAGACAGTCAGTACAGAGGACGGAGCACCAGTCTGAGACAGTCAGTACAGAGGATGGAGCACCAGTCTGGACGCTCAGTACAGAGGATGGAGCACCAGTCTGAGACAGTCAGCACAGAGGATGGAGCACCGGTCTGAGACAGTTAGTACAGAGGATGGAGCACCAGCCTGAAGCATTACAGAGGATGGAGCACCAGTCTGAGACAGTCAGTACAGAGAATGGAGCACCAGTCTGAGACAGTCAGCACAGGGGATGGAGCACCAGTCTGAGACAGTCAGTACAGAGGACGGAGCACCAGTCTGAGACAGTCAGTACAGAGGATGGAGCACCAGTCTGGACGCTCAGTACAGAGGATGGAGCACCAGTCTGAGACAGTCAGCACAGAGGATGGAGCACCGGTCTGAGACAGTTAGTACAGAGGATGGAGCACCAGCCTGAAGCATTACAGAGGATGGAGCACCAGTCTGAGACAGTCAGTACAGAGAATGGAGCACCAGTCTGAGACAGTCAGCACAGAGGATGGAGCACCAGTCTGAGACAGTCTGTACAGAGGATGGGGCACCAGTCTGAGACAGTCGGCACAGAGAATGGAGCACCAGTCTGAGACGGTCAGTACAGAGGACGGAGCACCAGTCTGAGACAGTCAGTACAGAGGACGGAGCGCCAGTCTAGGACAGTCAGTACAGGGTACAATGCAGCAGTCTGCGATAGTCAGAAGAGATGATGGGGCACCAGTCTGAGAGGGTCAGTACAGATGATGGGGGACGGTTACTAGGATCAATAAAATAAACATCAAGTAAAATACAGCAAGAACAGAAATTGTAATGTGTTTATGCGGTTCTAGATAAATGAGAACAGAATGGATTGCACTGTGCATTGTAGTGTCAGCTGTTCTTGAGTGTGACAGCATGTGGGAAGAAGCTTCTCTGGATTTTATTGGATTTTGAAGAAACATTAACCAGATATAAGACATACCTCATTGTTTGAGGTGTTCTAGAAGCCTCCATGCCACATCGTAAATTGAATAAATTTATTAAATCTGAGATAATCTTCCATATTTCCACCTCAGAGGTACATGAAATATCAAAAGTGCCATAACGTGTGCACAAGCCAAACAATCTGTTTCATTCTAGTGTCTTAAATTCAGCAAATAAACTGTAATTAGGCAGTAAATATGCAGAAGTGTGTTCTCTGTAGAGGATAACTTACATACACGCAGAACATCAACAATAACATGCCATGTGACCGGACGAGTTTACGCCCATGATCAGTTTCATTCTTAGAAAACAAGAGAGTCATTACTAGGCTGCCCTGAACACGCTGCGGTGGAGTCGGATCACTGTTTGAGTTAAATGAACCCGTGCCAGCTGCTGCCATAAACTATCAGTTATGATGAGAAACATGCACCAGTGCTGAAGTCTCCTGGTGCTCTAGAGCGTGTCAGGGAAACTGCCTATGATTTACTCGGTGAATTAGGCCTGTCTTGGGCTTTTCCAGGGGCTGGTGGGGGTTTGGCTGTCCACATGCCGGGCTTACTGTGTGGCCACATAACAAAGAACTGCGGACGGTGGGTTCTGTCTCTAGAGCAGTTCATTCAGCACAAACACACATGCTAACAACCCACTTCACTGTCACACCAGACAAACAATTTGTTGCTCCTGCTTATTAAAGTCAAGCCAAGCTGTACTTTCATTTACTTTGTAACTGGATTGCTGGCAGCTGCTTGTTGCTGAACATGTTTTTAAAAAATAGATTTTCTCACATTTTTACAGCCCAGTTAGCACCACAGCAAAATAAATAAATACATTTTTAAAAATAAAATTTTATTAATAAATAAATACATAAATAAATTTTATTTTATTTTATTTTATATATATATATACAATGTGCTAACAGAAATCTATTTAATATATATAGAAATATATTTAATATCCATTATGTTGAAACTGTTGTAAGCTTTTTATTTATATAAGTAATTTTGTAAGTATCATGTATAAGGCCAATGAATCACAGCAAAGACTAGATCTTTCAGTGAGAAATGGTCTTACCTGTAGACTACATACTGAATATTTTTATGGTTGTTCAAATATAATATAGAATACATTAGTATATTGTTATACTTTAGTTCTTATAAATAAGATTACTAATCTAGTAAGATTATTTTACTATACTTTTAAATATTAAAATAAAAACAAGATCCTTTTACTCCATAAAACTACTTTAAACAATTAAAAAAACATTTAGAACTAAACCATATAATAATATACGACTGTATTTTATCTTCTATTTGCACAACAGTCTCAAAACTATAATTATTTCATATTTAGACATCGTTTCTCATTTCACATATTTCCTTGTAGGAGGTTAAATGTAAGATTGAAGGAGAAATCTAAGATTTTGGAAATTAACAACTAAACGTTTTGGATTTTTTAACATTTTTACAAAAAAAGTTACAACTAGTAAAATATAGACAATGTATTTATAATTTTGCACTATTTAAATCTAAGCAAATTTGTAAAAAAGGAATGCATGGCAGCTTGAGAGCCATTAAAGCAAAACAGAGACAATCAGTAGAAATTCTAAAGTTAATGTTAAACAGCAGATTGTCATACTGATGATATGATTTGTAATGTAAAGGTTGTGTGCAATTAGAAACACAAGCTGGTGGTCTCAGACTTTTGGCGCCCAGGGTACGTATTTTCATTAAAAGTGATTTTACATGCACTAAAAGTAAAACAATCCACAGAAATAATGAAAGCTTAAACCTCACTAGCTAGCGCTATGCTAACTGCAGGCCTACATCGCTGTATACTGACCTCAGTGTCAAGTTAATCCCAAATATTGTTTTCTATTAAAACTAAAGCTAAGCTAACTCAAGCTAAAAGCAACAGCTATGATAAAGCCTAATTCACAATACAGATCACAAAAAAACTGTGCTAATGCTACACATTAGCTAACAACGATTCAATTGTTAGATCAAAAAACACCAGGGTTTCTGATAGCGGTTTAGAATAAGACTGTTTGGTCTATGCAGCCACTCAGACCTAGCAAGACCTGGTATGCTATTGCTAGCCTGCTAGCTGTTATTTTTTGACCTACAGGTTTGCAAATTGTCAGAACTGCTCTGTCTTTCATGCTTAGCACTGTAACAGACTCAATCGTTGTGCCATCACAAAGTGCCAAAAAACATGCTAGCAGCTCCAGATTAGCGGACTCAAATAAGGCTGGTATGCAGGCTAATAGGACGTTATACACATTTACCTATTCTAATAAGCCATGGCTATTTCCTTGTGTGAACACGAGGACAAGGTGCTTTGCATTTCTCACTGTGTTGCGGTACCTCCCCTGCAATAACACTTATTTGCTCAGCTGCATTTATTGCATTATTGCATTTTATTTTATTCACATATGTGATTCACCCAGACTAATTCCTGTGTCTGATTCTGATGTGGTTTACATTTACACTGCATTTTTATACTCTCTGACTGGAGATAATTTATTTAACCTGCTGTTTTAAAAATAATTTAGATGCCACCCTGGTCATTTCTTAGCCTGGCCTTAATGAACAGCTGCGCTTATTACATGGTTATCCATCTGTAGACTATGTAATACGTGATGAAATGTCCACGGCTGTGTTAGCTCATAAGTTTATACCTGGGTGACTGTAGAAACCATGTGGAAGGCCTAGTGTAAACAGACTGATGTAAATGCAACGTCACATACGTACACTAAGTAAAATGTACACTACATCACATACGTACACTACGTAATATGTACGTTATGTAACATACAAATGCTACGTAATATATACACTACATCATATATGTACACTACGTAACGTACGTACACTATGTAATGTAGTACACTATGTAACGCATGTACACTACGTAATAGGTACGTACTTAATATACATACACTGTACGTACACATTCTTACACTACAACATGTACACTACATAATAGGTCTATATGTATACACTACGTAACGTATGTACAGTACGTGATAGGTACGTTGCGTAATATATGTACACTACGTAATATGTACGCTACATCACATTCTTACACTATGTAACGTATGTCCACTACGTAATAGGTATGTTACGTAATATACGTATGCTATGGTATATGTACACTACATCACATTCTTACACAACGTAACGTAAGTACACTACGTAATAGGTATGTTACGTAACATATGTACACTACATAATAGGTACGTTACGTAATATATGTATGCTATGGTACATGTACACTACATCACATTCTTACACTACGTAACGTATGTACAGTACGTAATAGGTACGTTGCGTAATATATGTACACTACGTAATATGTACACTACATCACATTCTTACACTACGTAACATATGTACACTACATAATAGGTACGTTACGTAATATACGTACACTACGTAATATGTACACTACATCACATTCTTACACTATGTAACGTATGTACACTACGTAATAGGTACGTTACGTAATATACGTATGCTATGGTATATGTACACTACATCACATTCTTACACAACGTAACGTAAGTACACTTTGTAATAGGTATGTTACGTAATATATGTACACTACGTAATATGTACGCTACATCACATTCTTCCACTACGTAACGTATGTACACTACGTGATAGGTACGTTACGTAATATACGTATGTTATGAAATATGTACACTATGTGACATACGTATAAGAGATGTATTTGGATCACTGATGTAAATTCAACGTCAATCAACGGTTTAACTGTAGTTTCTCACATTTTTGTAGCATGGCTTTAAAGGACAGCTGCAATTACACTACACAATATGTACACTACATAATAGGTACACTATGTCACATACGTACACTACGTAATATGTACACTACGTCACATATATACGCTACGTATCATATGTACACTATGTAATATGTATGTTACGTGACATACGTATGCTGCGTAATATGTACACTATGTAATAGGTACACTATGTAACATACGTATGCTACGTAATATGTACACTATGTAATAGGTACACTATGTAACATACGTATGCTATGTAATAACTAGAGTACGTAATATGTACATTACATCACATACGTAGACTACGTAAGATACATATGCTACGTAATATGTACACTACATCACATACGTAGACTACGTAAGATACATGACATATGTCAAACACAATAAGCGTCATGCTGGTCTTAGCCTAGAGCAGTATTTTGTGTTAGCCTAGAGCATATTTTAGAGAGTTTACAAGATTTGAGAAGGCGTTTGATTGTAGACACCATGTGTAATGTTATATATATATCATATGTAAAGTCTATGAACACAAGTCTGTGCGTAGACGATAATCAAATCTATGGACAATGTTGCAACGAATGCTTATTTCAGTTCGTTTGGCCACCCCGGTGTTGCCGTTGTCATCAAACTTGGACAATTTGGCTCTGGACTTCGCCCACCATGTTTGTTGTCACAAACCTTTGGCTCTGGACTGCCCTCTACTGGACGCATTACTCAACATTCACGTGAACGCAAACAACGCATGGATGTATGTAGGCAGTGACGGTTAGCTAGTTTGAAAAATGGGTGTATTCGTTGTATCGTATATAAAGGGTGCATGAATAAGCCTTAAGTGGTCGCCGCCCAAGCTAGCTAGCCTTGGATCGATGATGTAAATTCACGTCAAATTCTCGTTTTTAATATTCGTTATTTCGGAGGGAGGAATTAAAGTCTGTCACCGCAGACGACTGCTTCAAAACAAGTGTAACCCATTATCCACAATATTTCGAACAAACGTAATAGCAGCAGAACCGTTCGAAAAACTTCGGAAAATACTTCGCACGGGAAAAAATGCTAACAGCATTCCTGAAACCAGGGGAAATTCCTAGCCCTGGCTGATTTTTCCCTGCTTGATAAGTTCATCATTGATGGTAATTGCAATGTTCTAGCTAGTGGCTATTTTATCTCCTCTCTCCTCTTAGAACACCAGAGCGCTAATGTCTGCTCGTCGCTGATTGGCCAGTGGCCTGTGGGGTGACATGACGACATGTGCCTGGCCCCTCCCCCCATTGTGCAGTTGCCGTGCGCCCTCCATCCCACCGCCTGCCCTCTAGTGGCCGCTCTCCGCCACTGCAGGCTATAGTCCCGCCCCCTTTCAGACTGCAGAATGCAGAAAGAGGAATGCCCAGTGATCGGAAACAGTGATTGACCTAATAACAGGATCAATAGCACGTGCTCGGCGCGTGGGGTCACGTGAGCACAGGCTGGGAGGAGGCGTGAGAGCCGTAATGAGAGTTTTTAGACTTTTAATATAGCTGCATCCCATTGGCCACCAAGGGGCGACATGCTAATTAGGAGGGAGTTGCGTCACTTCCCTGTCACTCAATGCGCCATTTTCTCTTTTATGTGCACGAAAACCTTGTGCAAAACGGTCCCGTCACAAATTATTTGGGGGGGAAAAAAAACAGAGAGCATCATTTTCCCGATACCTCGCTGCTTTGCAGATGTTGTGCCAGGGGTGGTAGGAGTTGCTGCTGAGCTGTGCCGGCGCCGCATCCACGCTCTCTGCTGTTTAGTCGACGCTTGCGCAAGGATTTGCTATTCTCTCGCTGAAAACCTCCCTCTCGAAAACGGGGGCGCTGAAGCAGAAGGTAACGTTAGCGCAGAGATTTCGATTAGCAAAAATTAGCTAAGCACCGGACGAGGACGCGGCTGAAGTTGGCTCCTTTTTTTGAATTTCCCGTTCCACCTTAAATGGCGCGGCAGTTACATTAGTGCGCCTGGGGTGCCAGAATGTGACTGCCGCACCGTTTAAGGTGGAACGGGATATTCGAAGCAACAGCCAACTAGAGCTTAGTAAAAGCCGGGCTGGCGCGCGGGCGTCTGTATATGCTTGCAACTTAGCTACCTAGCTAGCTAGCTAGCATCCTGAGCTATCTTAAAACACTGTTGTGGTGGGATATGTGCCATGTTTTAACATTAGCACCGAGGATTTTGTGTGAAATTAAATTCCGCCGGGCGTTAGCATGAAAGACAAAATCAGAGTTGCAGCGACGTTGTGATTTTAAAGGCTGTGAGAGGCAATAAAATGACTTGATTTACAGGATTGATTTATAGCATTTTAGCACGCCTGTTCAGCTTAAGCCCATGTTTCATCCATCTGTTTCCCCCTCTTGGTTTGTTTGGGTCCACGGTTAAGTGTTATAAATGCAGAGAAGTTGTGTAACTAGCTAGTTAGCTATGCTAGCTAAGATGCCCAGTTCCCACAGCTGAGGTAATTTAGCTTAGCTAGCTAACGTAATGTAGCTCACGTAAGGCGTGGCCTGAAATTAACATATCGAGGCCACAAGTTATTATTTTGAGGTCACGCGTTAGTATGCACATGGCCACAAATTAATATATAGAGGCCACAGAGTTGTATGTCAGCATTAAAAATTAGCATATTTAGGTAGTTACTTAGCATATTGAGGTCAGAAATGGCAAATCGTAACCATAAATTGTTCTATCGAGAACACAAATAAATATATCGAGAAGAAAATTAGTATAATGAGGACAGATATTAATATCGAGCACTTGCATTAGCATGTTCAGGCCACGGATTGATATATCGTAACTACAAATTAGCATATTGAGGCCGTAAGTTACCATATCGAGGACAAACATTAATAAATTGTCATATAATAAATGTAAATTCTGAACCACAAATTTGCTTATCGGCAACTAAATGAATATATTATTGAAACAATTTAGCATATTGTGTTTGTAAATTAACAAAAAGAGGCTTGTTGAGGTTGCGAATTAGCATATTGAGGCAAGTAGTTGGTAGATTGCAGCTGCAAATTCTTGTATTAAAGATGGGTTAGTATATCGAATTTCAAAATGAATGCTTTGTATGATGTGGCTAATTAACATATTTAGGCAATTAGGATATTGAAGTCGCAAATAGCATTTGGAAGCCATGAATTAATATATCAAGACCACAAATAAATATATCGAAATGAAATTAGTATATTGGGAACGAATATTAATGCATCGAGCCCTCGAAATAGCATGTTGTTGTGAGACAAATTGGTAATTCGAGGTCAGAAATTAGCATATCGAGCCCACTGATCTGTATATATTAACGCCATGGAGTAGCATATTGAGGCCACATTTTAAATTTGCATATATATGTATGGAATTTTGTAGCCGCACCTTATTAACAAATAGATGACTATGTCGTCATGGGGCGTCAAATACCTCAAATGTTTGAGCGTTCTCTGTGTACTTGTCACCTTTTTGTCCTCCATGTGCCGATTTATTTTGGGAGCGTTTGGCTGGGGAACTTGTTATTTAGGTTGCGTCTGAGCTCAGTGCTATGGAGAGGAATTTGGGCTGGATCGGTAAGGAGAAATCACTGCAGTGGACCAGTCGCAATTTCTGTGGGGTCGTACAGAGCGGTTTGTTGTGAAACACTCGGTTGTAGAGGAACTTGTTCAGTCAGATCTGTTCAGTGTTGGTAAATAGGTAGGATAGGAGGTTAGGTTTTTTAATTAGACACCACAGCATCACGTTTTTCCACTGTAGTGGTCGCGTTTCAGTTTGGCACCAGTTCCTCTCTGTACACTGCGGCATTCACCACCGATACCATCGGCCTCTCAGATGAAGGGCTGGTTTCCCACATGTGGATTAAGCCTAGGCTTGGACTAAACGTCAGTGCCAGTGGTAAATCACCCTTATTGACTCAATTATTGAGTCTAGGTTTGGGCTTAGTCTGTATCTGGGGCAACTGGGTCAAAGTGTTCAGGTTTAATAGGGTCAGTGTCCCACATACAGATTAAGCCAAAAGTGAAGTAGTGCTAGCATTGGAGCTTCACATGGCTAGTTCAGCATTGCTCCTGCCGTTTACACCATGACGTCCCCTGAAATGCAATAACCAGCCCTCTGCTTTTATTTATTATATTGGTATATTGGTGGTTCAAACCCATCTCTGATGTTACCATTCCTGGAACTATTATTAGGAATTAGCTCCCTGTCATTTAGCTCTCCAAAATGTTTTCGGCAGTGGTTAAAGGGGATGGATCAGATGTTCTTTGCAGTGGTGTTGGTGATGGGAACCATTCTCCATGTCTACAACCCACAGACATTTTTTTTTGACTATCTAAACCACCAGTGAACCTACATGCGTCTTCTGAGCGTTATTTGGAATGCTGAAGTCGGTAAAAACGGTGGATAAATTTGATAAATTGAAGTTTTCTTTCTGCTTACAGTTCCCCGCATGTGCCTCTCCACAATGAGTCACTTTTAAAAGAAGGCTGGAGCCCAGAACTATTTAAAGGCATCTGGAAACTTATTTGTAGCCATTTTGTGTAATAACTTGCTGAGAGGAAAGTTTTATTTTATTTTATTTTTTTTCCCCCCGCCTCAATGTCTGGTTCCCATCACGACCACCACTATGAAGTATTCTGACTCAGCAAGTTTCTCTAGAATGGAGAAAACGCTCTGAACGACCGTTTAAACCTTAACCATTATGTTGTGGGGAGCGTTTGGAGGAAGGCAGTGGAGCTCCCTGTGCCGGCAGCCTGCGCTCTGACCCCTGTTCGACTCGTTTATGGTGTAAAGCTGTAAATATTGAGTCTCACGGCATGGCAAAAATCAAACACCTGCTTTGAAGTGAGGCTTTGAGCTGTTATATTATTTAATCTGTTTCTAAGATGTTTGTTTATGATAAAGTGCAGCATGAGAATACAAAAGAGCCACATGTGCATAGTTGAGGCAACGTTTAGGAATGTTGAACAATTGCAGCCATGGGTTTCCCCTGGTCAGATCCTAAGATCTGTCCTATTTACTCTGTTATAGACGAAGGTCCCAACTTCAGCACCCCTCCCAGAACCGATCTGCCATTTTCGTCACGTCTGGTCGTTTGTGTGTGTGTGTGTGGTAGTATTTCGTCCCCATTACTGATGTCAACTGTCTGTAAAGCACTTGGAGCAGCAAACGTATGAAAGGTTCCCTATAAATAAATAAATAAATAAATAAATAAATAAATAAATAAACAACCTTACCAGTTCTATATTATGTTTACTGTTGATAATTAATTTTGACATATTGAGCCAAAAAATAGAAACAAATAAGCTGTTAATAAATAAACAGTTCACATAAATGAATAAATAAATAAATGAATGAGTGAATAAATAAAGCTTACAGTTTTAAAGCTACAGTGCCATAAAATTCAGTGTCCTTGACAACAGAGGCCATTCAAGGCAGTGACTCTCATTCTGTCCACTTTGTCTCTGGTTTGTGGTTTTTGAGTGCACCGCCAAAGTGTTCGTAGGGACTTTCCCTTCTGCTTCTGTGTTCGGGTTATGGAGTGGGAAGTTGTGATGTTTCCAAGCGGTCTTAATTCTGTAATAGAGGCGTGTTGGATGTCCTCTTGATTCTCCACATAACAGTGGTTATATCTGTGACATGAACTGGTTCATATTCCGACTGACGTTTTCAACATCATTAAAACGATTTTCACACATCCTTATAAATAAACTGGCCGGAATGCTGATTATTCCCTAGGGATTGATGTTTATATGTAAAATTATATGCACCTTGTAGACTCACTAAGATCAACACATTTTGGATTTAATCACAGTAACTGAACATTTTAAGACCTGTGGTTTCAGTTTTCCAATGTTTTCCCTAAATCCACCTGAAGCAAATGTGTATAAGCATACTTGCTGACTTCCGGAACATGGTTAGAAAAGGACGAAATGCCAGCCGTATGTGGGGCTCTGGAGGTCTAAATTGTATTCATGTTATTATTTAATAGTCCTAGCTGCCAGTAGCTTAGCGGAGTACATGGAGATTTGGGGAAGTAGTCCCAGTGGGGCTCCTGTCTCTAGCATACCACCTGCTGTTTTGTTTATTAACATGTTCCCTTGTTACATAATTCCAGTTTGCAGCTGGGTGTTGTGATGGCTGTCTGAAGTTGTGTTCTGTGAAATGCTCCACTTTGTGTCTAAAGCTAGCCTTTTTTCCCCTTCACTCGATCCGATAGGTCCTGTTTCACTGGTAGTTATAATGTTATAAGCCTCTACGGAGTTGCTCTGAGTGAAGCAGTTCCTATACCTGTAAAGTAAGTGCGGTGTTCCTGAGGTACTGTGTCCTGATGGTTCTGGAATGTTAGGAAGTGCACATTTAGTGGTTAATCTGACGTATGTGTTGATATGAATGGGGTTAATACAATTTCCTGTCTTTTCTCAGGTGAGGAACCATGTATCAGTATCCTGTTCGAGGAATTGAGAAAATTCGAAGAACAAGAAGGAAAGTGAAAAACATTTTGAGTGAATTTGGGCTCGAGCAATGTCTAAGCCTGAGTGAGGTACGTGTTGTGTTAACTAACACACACACACACACACACACACACACACACACACACAGTGGTGTGAAAGTGTTTGCCCCCTTCATGATTTCTTGTTTCGCATGTTTGTCTCTTAAATGTTTCAGATCATCAAACAAATATTAGTCAAAGACAACACAAGTAAACAGAAAATGCAGTTTTTAAATTAAGGTTTTTATTATTTATTATTATTTTATTCTTTTTAATTTATTTGTTTTTTTCCCCCAAACAAATTTTTTTACACTAAGCTGAGAGCTTTTTTTGCAACCCAGGGTTTCAGCACAAACAGAAAGCACAATTTTTCTAGGAATGGTAGACTCCAAACACATTTATCCTTTAATCTAAATTTCAGTAAAAGGATCGTCACTGATGTTGTATACTCACAAATTTCAGATGGTGGTTGTTATATAGACTTGAAATTTACCACTATAAAATAAAATAATGAAATAAATATATATATGAATATGAAATAATTTGCCACAGAACTTTAGTTCCTTGCAGTTATACATTTTTAGAAAACTATTTTGGAGAGCTGTCCGTGTCATTTATGCTTTAAATAATATACATTTATTTAATATTTAGAGTTTTTGTTTTTTGTTACTTTCAAAAACATTTGCAAATAATGGTGGTAAAGTGGCGACTAGCTTCTCACTGCACTGTTGTGAATTTATTTATATCTGCTGAGCTGTACTTTGATTTCCATAATAGCATAGTATAATTTGAGAGGTGTTAATGCTGGGTGGCTCAGTTGTATCTTCAGTGGATCTCAAACCACCTCCTGATGTGGTCTGAGTGATCGCGCTCTGATGTTGGTCATCCCAAGAGGCGTGAAGTGGCTGTATATAAACAGGCTCCTAGTCCTTGTAGACCTACAGCAGTTTGTTATAACATTGTTTTAAGCCTTTTTACTTCCCTTTTCTCTCTCCTGTTTAATTAAAGAAGCTGTGAGTTTATTATGGAAGAATAACTGAAATGATCATAATTCCTTCTCAGAACTAATCTTTGCTCTCTCTCTCTGCAGGGTCTCCAGGACTTTGATCCAGGGGAAACCGTTTACAATGCGACTGAATGGAGTGATTTGGCTGATGGATTTGATGGCAAATGGAAGAAAAAGGTGAAGATGATCAAATCTGCACAGCTTTAGCTCAGGACTGTTTCAGTGTTTTTTTTTTTGTTTGTTTTTTTTTTCTCCAAAATTATTAATCAGCCCTTTTCACTCACAGCAAACAACTGATTTATGGCTAAATGCAATTGGAAGTTGTCAACATTGAGCAACAGTCGCATGAGACACTTCTTTACCCATGAGAAATGGCTTTAGTCATGCCCTACATGACTAGCATGCTATGAAAACATGTTTAGACATTTAGAGTGACTGTACTGCATGCTACCTGCTGCCCCTCTGTGTAGTGTGCTATAGCAGTGGGCGACATCGCACAAGTATGGTCATGATAAATCCAGAGGTCTAACGTTTGTGCCTGTCTTTCTTTTTCGTCTAGTGGGAATACCGGACAAGAGGCTTGTGCTGTTCCTTGTGCAAATTCTCGACGCGCTCATGGTACTCCTTCAGATCTCATATCCATCGCTGCCATGACGAGGAGCAGCGTCTCTGCAGTCTTTCTGTCTGCTCCGGCTGCCCGTTCATTGCCCATCCAAAAGTGATCTCCAAGCACTACAAACTCTTCCATCTTGATGCCCAAAAACCGGAGCCTGAACCTGTACCTGTACCGGTACCGCAACATCTGCCCACTAAAGCCTTTGGGAGTCATGTGTTTCAGTGCCGGAAATGCCACTTTAATGATAATCTCTTGTACAGCATGAAGAAACATGTTCTCATTAATCATTACACCTCCCTGTTGAACCGCTTTGCTGGACAAAGAGCTGACAGTGAAGTTCATGTCCTAGGTCCCATGTACCACAAATTTTATTGCAAGGTCTGTGGCGCGAATGCCGAGACGTCGGAGCACTTGCTTTATCACATACTAACGTCTGAAAAGCACAAGGAATTGGAATTGCACATCAACGCTCTAATTTTTGAAACTGACAATAAGATTGTCAATAAGTTATATCCTGCTCTTGCACCAAAGGCACAAGGTAGTTCTCTCCTCACAGGGGTGAACGGCCAACCCTTAGTGACTCCTGCACCAGCTCCAGGTGCGGTACTACAGGGCATGCCAAATGGAGGCCCTAGATTGTTTAATGCTCCTGTGCCTAACCCAGCGATTCTTCCTGCTCAAGCTTCAGCTCTGGTTCAGCTTGCCAGCGCTGAGGCAAAGGGTTTGCTGCCACCTGGTCAGCCACTAGCTATTCAAAACGTCCAGACTGCAAGACCTGCGCCTGCCACGGTACCTTCTAGTGTAGGAATGGCTCCCGGTCCAACACTTCAGCCTGTTATTCCTCACCAGCAGATGCCAGTCAGGGTAGGCGTCCCTGGTCAGTTGCAGCCTCCACCTCGTCAGGTTCTGCTACCACAAGGGGTACAGTTTAATGTACCCGCTGTAAGAGGACCATCACCCCAATCCATGATCGTTAGCCCACGGTTCCCTGTGAACCAGCCTACACCTAGAGGCACCATGCTAACGTCACAGTCTCTTTTGAGTCATCTGATTCCCACAGGCAACAAAGTCGATGGCCTGCCTACCTATACTCTTGCTCCGTTACAAGTTTTGTCTGTCCGGGCAAACAACATGCAGGTGGTCAACAAGGCCCCGTTGCCTGTATCGCAGAACCACCCCTCGCCTCAGCAACATGCATCGATGAGCAATGGTTCCCAGGACTCCAAGCAGACCAAGAAATGGATCACCTGCCCCGTTTGTAATGAGCTTTTCCCGTCCAGCTTGTACGAGTCCCATGCTGAGGTTCATAAAGAGGTGTCCAAGAGGACCAAGCTGGGCCTGGCTGCCCGAGCACCTTTCTTGAAGAAGATGCCTGACAAGACCGTGAAATGCCTGATGTGCAAAATCTTGCTCTCTGAAAAGGGCCTTTTCGAACATTTGCTTCATGGCCTGAACTGCTTGTACTGTTCTGGGATGTTCTATTCCATCAAGCAGCTGGTCGCACATATCCAGATGGAGCACAATCCCAGCCAAAAGGCAAACTGTGACTTCATGAGGCGAGAGTACCGTCTTTACACTGACGAGTCTGGCTGCCTCCTTTTCCCCTATTTTGATATCAACACCACAGCCCCGAAAGAGATGATGGGAGAAAAGGAGCTCAACCTGGCCCTAGTCACAAATTCCCTCGATCTGATCTTTTTGAAGATGCTGCCTGCTACTCCTCACCCCGTGTGCAGGATGCCCATGCCCACGCTAGACAGCCCGGAGTGTGTCTTCTGTTCCGAGAAGCTGATGAACATGGAGTGCTATCAGATTCATCTCCGAGAGAAGCACTTTATTGTGCCTACCCTGCATGCTGTCCTCAAAGCTCCGGCATACAAGTGCATCTACTGCGGCGGCGTGTACACTGGGAAAACTACAGTCAAGGCGATCAGCGTCCACATGTCCAAGTGTCGCTCGGCGCCCAAGACCCCGAGAGATGCTGAAAGGATATTGAGTTCTGGACTGGCCGTTGCTCCAAGAGTGAGTCAGGGGCTCGTCTCGTTCCCACCACCCCCTAGACAGACCACAATTCATGTTCCTGCACCTGTCCAAGCCTCGGTCCCAGTAATCCAGAACCCTGCGTCAGCTGTGGAGCTGCAGAGCAAGTTGAGGCTGGAGCTGGCTGTGAGGGAAGCCATCGAGGCAAACAAGAGAGACCGTGAGGCCAGGCTAGCAAGGAAGAGGAAGCTGGAGAGGGATAGGATGGTTGGTCTGGCTGCTCCGTCCTCTGAGGCACAGGTCGATCCCTCTGTTCAGTTTGCGATGGATCCTACTGGGATGGAGATGCGCTCCTTCGAAGACCGACGGGACTTTGTGAACAGGTACTTCAACAAACAGCCCTATCCTGTCAAGAAGGAGATCATCGCCCTGAGCAACCGGCTGCTGCTGAACAAGACCGACGTCGCCTGCCAGTTTGGGGCCAAGCGCACCAGGTGCATGAAGCACCTGCAGAGAAACAAGCCGGTGGTTCTCTTGGGCTTCAAAATGACGGACTTGATGAAACTCAAGCATGAGCTGTTCATTCCGGAGATAGAGCCAGAAAAGCCGCCGGTGGACGTGGAAATGGATACATCGGAACCGGAGCTTCAAAGGGAAGAGGAGGCTGTATAAAGGCTGCCTGGTTTATGGTTTGTTTGTTTGTTTGTTAGTTTGTTTGTTTTTGTTTTTTTTTCTTATGAATTTGGAAAAATGGCTCAAGAACAAGACAACGTCAAGAGAATAAGACTCTTCAAAAACGATGCAAAAAAAAAAGTGTATTGTATTAACGGTAGTTCGGTTTTCAAAGGACCACATTCATCTCCGTAGAGACTGTAGACTCCCTCTTTCTTGGAAGTAAACTTATATAGTAAGTTGAATTTGGGTGTATCTGGATTTCGATGCTGTTCAGTAACGTGTTTGAGTAGTCCTGCACAGAACAATACTGTATTATAGTTTCATGTTTTAATAATGATGTTACCCCGTCACATTTGCACCACCACTGCTGTTTTACAGTACGATCTAGCTGACCTTTGCTTAGTTGTTTTTGTTTGAGCTGTTTTTTATATATTGTAATTATAATTTTAACCTAATATCAACATTTTTATACTCTGGTATTAATGGGAAAGTCATTTCTTAGTGCTCCCGAGTTAAAGCGCTTTCTTTGTAGTGTAGATTTAATGTATTTAAGAAGTTACACAATGTTTATTTCCCGCCCCCCTCAACGTTTTCAGTATTCTGTCAAAGTGCTTCCTCATTTATCCCGTGCCTACATCATATGTCAGTATGGTATGTCACTGTGTGTTACTTTACATAGAATTGTGCCTAAAAGAAACTGAGTATCCCTTTCAGCCTCCTTTCATGGTGGTCTCCTGATGATGCACTGTGGGCAAATGTGGACTGAAGTATGTCCGGGTCGACTCTGAACCTGGTAGCTGCGGACTGTTTGGTTTCTGTGAACTGCCTAATTCTTTGCTCCGAGATCCCGCTCCGTCTTTCAGAAGCATGGCGGTCTATTGTTTCATTGACAGTTGTAAGCATGGTTATTCGACATTTGGTTCTTGTAACAGTGGGACGTGAGGCTGCCGGAGGATCCACCAGGTTTGCTTGTGTCGTGGCGATCGAGCGCAGCGTTTGTAAGGATGCCGCAGTGAGAAAGATTCCAAAATAAAGTTACACCTGAAAATATCTTCTGTGCTGCTGCGTGTGTCTCTCACATGGATGGATAAACATACGTGTGTGTGTGTATCGTCGCTGTCCAAAGAAAAACCGGTATCTCCAAAATCACAACTTTACAGGAGAGGCCAAAAACCTAATTTAATTTGAATGGAAGTCTATGGAACCACAGGTCTAACTAAGCAGCTTTGGGCCATTCCTGTTGGTCTACTCTTCACGAAATTCACACACAGTGTAAACAGCAGCTCGTGATCAAATGAGGCAGAAAAGTAAAAATCAACAAACATGGAGATACATGTTTTTCTTTGTACAGTGACGATATGTGCGTGTGTGTATTAGAAATGTGAATGTGGGTTCTGCATATTTAAATGGTTGAGCTATAAGTAGGCCTTCAAACTGTTTTGCCATTGTAGAGAAACTTCCTGAGTCAGAATCATCTACCGTGGTGGTGATGGGAACCAGATGTCGACCTCTAAAAGCAACTGCCTGATGTGCAGGTCCTGAAAGGCCATTACAGTTATCTGGACTGTTACCTTGAGGTCACAGGGCAGTTAAGTCGTGATCTCTAAATATCTGTGAAGGAAAAGACCATACCTGGCCGCTCTGGACTTCTGTAGCATGCAGGGTGTTAAAGAAAATTATTATTTTCTGGATTTATCATCAAAAAGATTCCAATTAAAAGTTCAGAGGATGTGTAGGTTCGCTGGTGGTTGAGATAGTAAAGAAAGTGTCTGTGTGTTATAGACATGGAGAACCCCGGTTCCCATCACCACCACTGTGTAGAGCATCTGAGTCTGCAGATTTCTATTTCAAATCAATACTTTTTGGTTGTATTATGCAAGAATTTTTAAATATTGGTGGAATTGCCCTTTTAGGAAACTGATTTAGAATGTAATAGCACGGGTGTGGATGAAGTTTGTTTTTGAATAGTAGAAGTTTAATAACTGATGTGACATTTCGTATCAACTAGAAGGAAGCGTCTCAGATTGTACTCCCTTTAACTCCTAGTACGAGTCAGACTGCAGGTAAGATGGTTTTGTGTATCGAATCAGATCCTTTCGCTGTTATTTGGACACGACCGGTTCGGATTTGTGGGTCCAGGCTGAGACTCATCTGTAAAGATCAAATGGGAATCGCATTTTAAACCACTTCCAATACTACGTTCAGACCTTCAGCCCAAATCTGACTATCGGCATATGCAGATTGATGTTTGATAGTCTGGACAGTGAACGAGCACATACAGATAGGTTGGTTATGTCTGATTGCGTGGACAGTGCGTCTAAACAAAAATCTGATTTAAGAAACGAATCCAAATCGCTTGCAGTCTGAACACAGCTTTGGAAATCCGGGCAGAGTCCAGACTGAGATGCATTTGTATATGATTTGGAATTGATTGGAATCTCACTGGAAACCACCTCAAACAAACAAACATCAATCTGAATACACTCATGCAGTCTGAGCAAGGCCTAAATGTGTTGGCGCCCTTCCCCAGGCCCCAAGAAGTGCAAACGAACATTTCAGAAAACATATTTACAAGACGTTAAAACTTACATATTGTGAATTTTGAGGGAAAGGGCGGGTCTAACACACAGGAAGTGTCAATCAAACTGCCAGCGGTAGAGTGAGCGGAAGTAAGGGATGAACAGGCCACTTAGAGCTGGAGATGTCAATAAAGGTAAGTTGGCTGTAATGCTTGCCTGTCTTTTTCTTCCGTCTGCTCTTTAAAACCTCTAAAGACCTTCAACAGGACAAACGGAAGCGGGCCAGCTGGATAAAAAACACGCCACGAAAAGAACAACCCATGCTTTAACGTCGTCATCCCATCCCAATCTTTACCCACTCTACCACCGCCACAGTCTGATGGACATGGCACTTGTCAGCAACAATCACTTCCTGTGTGTTAGACCCGCCCTTTCCTCAGAATTCCCAGTTTGTAAAAGTGTTTCGGTACTGGTAAAGGTGTTTCACATCTTGTAAAATTGTTTTTACTTTTGTATTATTTTCGTTTGTAATTTTATTTTCTTAAATGTTAATTTGTTTTTCACTTCTCGGCCGCCGTACGATAGTCCCCAGATTAGGTTTATTTCAAGGGAAAAAACTACTGTAACGAAATAATCAGCAAGAATCACAAAATTCACTGGACATTTAACGTGGTGTCCTTTTGGAAA
The DNA here is from genome assembly GCA_024036415.1 of Prochilodus magdalenae. Taxonomy (NCBI): domain Eukaryota; kingdom Metazoa; phylum Chordata; class Actinopteri; order Characiformes; family Prochilodontidae; genus Prochilodus; species Prochilodus magdalenae. The sequence goes on along the minus strand of JAMWET010005431.1, from coordinate 77,401 downwards.
ATCAGTTTTTACACTGTAGTGAAAACTGAGCGGCGCTCCAGTCCAGCAGGGGGCGCACTGCATACATGGCATGTTTCAGCCGCTCCAGGCCAGCAGGGGGCGCAGTACAGGCGGTACACTGTTCAAGCGGCTCAGCTAAAGAAGAGCAAGTGCTGTACGGCTGTGAGTGAGCGGAGACCGAAAACAATCGCATAAAACAATTAAGTTTTATTATATTAAAGGTAAGATTCTGACCTGGGTTTACTCTTTTACATTTGTTTAAGTTTCCTGTTTTGTTTGGGAAAGGACCCGAAGCGATTTAGCGAGCTTTGTGTGAGACGAGCTTTCTAGAAATTTCCAGGTGCCGGTTTCTGCTGCTGCTAAGCTAACTCGGTAAATAAACAGACTGGAAAAGAAAATAATCCTTTTATTGACATTGTACTTGTATACAACTAAATTTAGTGAGACACTTTCCAGGAATAAGCGATAAAAGAGCAGAGCAGTGTAATAATAGATCAGTAATCATAGACATAAGAGAAGCTGTATGCGAATAACCCGTTCGGCTTCGTTGGTGCACTAACGCTAGCTAATGTTTTAGGTTTGGGGCGCTTATTTTATTTTATTGTAATTTTAGTAGCAGTAATATCGATTAATACGAGTAAAAATAAAAACTAACACTATATTAAGTTAAGGGTTTGGATCTTGTGCCCACGTTTTCTTTCATTCGTGATTTTCTTAATTCGTTCCCACAATTTAAGTTCCCAACTTAGTTCTCTCGTTTTTTCCTTGAATCGTTTTTTAATCATGTTCTGTTTTGAATTGGTCTCACATTGTGTAGCCGCCTAATGGTTCTAATCTTATTAGACCCATGTGATGACGTATAGAGATGCTCATGAAGATTTATGTAGGTTTAAAAGTTTACAACCAAGTAAAAGAGAACAATCACACCTTTAAAGGAAAACAAAAGACCGACTTGTTAATTGTTGGAATGAAAAGTAATAGTAATTTTAATAATAATAGTTCTTATGAGCTGCTAGACGTTCCCTTTAATTATTATTACCTTTATTCCTTCCAGATCTTAAATCAAAATGTATATATCACATACAAAGTGATTTACGGTACAACTAGCAGTGCGATGCTTTGGCGACTTGCTGCTCATATAGAACAGAGAGATACAGTATATAAAAATGTAATATCTAAATTATGAGAAGAGCAAGATGAAGCTTAATCAGGATTGGGATCAATTTCAATGACTTTCTGGGAACTAAAGTCCAGGTCTGGTATTTGGTCAGTAAGAGCTTCCCCATAGCTGTTAGCTGTGGTTGTGATGTCACAGGTTTGGCTGCCTCTGATTGGTCTTACTCATCTACAGGCAGTTTACAAGCTCTGATATTATGTGTCCCCATATAACACATGGCTTTGTTAAATTAGCCTACAGGTAAAATTACCGCCCTTGTCATTTGAATATTGTACTTAAATTGGGATTCCAATATAAAATCAGTTCATCTTTCAGGCCTACAGTTTCTAGAGTTGTACCGGTTCATACTCATAGTGACTGAGCACAGCTCAGTTGGGCTTTTGATCCACTATGAATTGTTGTTTCAGCTACAAGGCTGAAGTTGGCTTCTTGTGCAAACGTCCCCCAGTGCCAGAATGTAACCTCTTTACGGTGGAAGAAGCTTCATGCCTTTTTGTTCATCTGTCTTGTTTAGGGAAGCATCCTCTTGAGCCAAGATGTCTTACATGCTTCCACATCTTCACAACGGCTGGCAAGTGGACCAGGCCATTCTGTCCGAGGAGGACCGAGTAATCGTTATCCGGTTTGGCCATGACTGGGACCCCACCTGCATGAAGATGGACGAAGTTCTGTACAGCATCGCTGAAAAGGTCTCTTAACTTTCCAGACCTGAACTGAGCTGTTCCTATATTCATGCACTGGTCTGCAATGTGCAGCTTCAGGTTCTCTAAACTGTGTTTTGGATGAGCTCCAGGGTTAGTGATCAGCTAAACTAGCACCAGACCAGCATGGTAGGAATACTGGTCTGGGCTATTCTGTCCCCCAGCAGGGCTAAGCAGCAAAGTTCAGACGTTATGTAGACATCCTTAAACGATGATGATACTGCTATCGTTGCTTATCTATACCTTTATATTGCTCCCTAATTATTATTATTATTATTGTGGATTATGTTCCAATTATGTGGAATTATATGGAACCAGATTGTATCCAGGCTGGGATTTATGCAAATCGGATTCAAACCACATTTGGAGGTGGTTTGAAATGTGATTCCGACCATATTTGTACAGATGCTTCTCTGTCTAGACACTTAAATCTCATCCTTGTCACCAGTGTGGCTATGCAGATACACTAATACACACATTTCATTACTGCAGCAACCCATGTAGGTAGTTGGAGATGCCCTGATCACACAGGTTGGCCCTGATCACACAGGTTGGCCCTGATCACTTGCAAATAACAGTGCAGACAGTCATCTCGAAAGAGTTTATTTAAGTACCAAATCTGATTTGCCTGCAGTCTGATCACAGCCTAAGTACCCAACAAACATTGTTAAGAGATTGTATGAATGCATGGATGGATGAATGGATACTTTAGTTAGTCTACTTTATTTGCTTAGCTCTCTTTTTTTCTTTCCCAGGTGAAGAATTTTGCAGTGATTTACCTGGTGGACATCACCGAAGTGCCAGATTTCAACAAGATGTACGAGTTGTACGATCCCTGCACAGTCATGTTCTTTTTCAGGTAGGTGTAAGAAAGACTTGAGCATCACCTACATGAATCAGAGTGACAGGACAGCCAGTATTAGACAGTATCTTGAATAAAGCTAGTAAGTAAAGGGGGTTGGGTGAAGGTGATTAGCCAGTTTGGCCACTTGTGGGTTTTTGTTTGTTTTTTAATCAATATTTTATTTTAATATTTTAATACCAGTACTGCCAGTAAAAGCTAGAACCCACCCTTCTGTTCCTCACTAAGAACCTGCCGTACATGTGGAGATGCTGATTTAAGAAGAAACTGGAGTGGGCTGTGATTTATTTACAGAGATGTATGTAACAGATAATATCAGAGAACAATGAGCTGTTGAGTAGATCGGGGTGGGCAATGTGTCGATCTACCCCAATCACGGTGGTAGGCTGTCGAATTTCATCACTACTTTGTGGCTGCCGGTGGTTGGCAGGTCAACGTGATGAACTAATGTGAAATGCAACCACTGTCATGCTTGTTCCCATAGCGTTTCCACAGCCCGCCAGTAACACTGCTGTGGGTTTGCCTCTCTAGCAAATTGGCAGGTTTTCATTTATCTGTGGCCAGTTCAGTTTTTGCCTTTTCCTTTTGTACCTTGCACTGACTCTTTCAGAAGATGGGTACCGGACCTGCATCATCTTGATTTGCCAAGTAGCCATCTTCCAAAGAGGGGGAAAGGCAAGAGGCCGTGCTTTCAAGTAGCCATCTTCCAAAGAGGGGGAAAGGCAAGAGGCCGTGCTGGTCAAAGAGGCTTAAATTAGAACTGGTCCAAACTGGCTTCCAAATCCATCTCATAACGTTACATTACAAACAGTTAAGACTCATTCCTGCGTTCCTTTTCCGTTTCACAGGAACAAGCACATCATGATTGACCTTGGGACAGGTAACAACAACAAGATCAACTGGACCATGGAGGACAAACAGGAGATGATAGACATTGTTGAGACCGTCTACAGGGGAGCAAGAAAAGGACGAGGTCTAGTGGTGTCCCCGAAAGACTACTCCACCAAATACAGATACTGAATGTTCTTTTCCTCTTTCTGTGAAGATTCTCCAGCCCTTTCAGTACCGTTTCCCTTTCTCGGACACTCAGGCCATGTGGACATTAAAGTGGCCTTGGAATTTATTTTATGGATCCCTGTCTCCTGTTTTTGCAAGTGTAAACAGAAGCTGATCCACCTTGTGTTTTGTGTGTTTTTCATGTTGTGAATAAATGTTTCTAAGAAAAACCTAAAACTAAATAACTTCAGGATTTAAATCAGCAGTGGCCTCAGTTATGTTACTGTAGTGTGTGGGTGTGTAGAACTCCCTCATTAAGAAATTATTTTAATAAGCTCATTGTGTATGAATGTGCGGTAGCTCTGGTTTACTTTGACTATGTAGGTTTTAATTACTGCAGCTGGAGCAAACCCCCACCCCTGAGCCCACCTAGCCTCATATACCTACATCCATCACAATGTTTTGTGGACTCCCCAGGCATGTTTTCATTTAGTGCTATACTGTTTTAACTAAACACACAGTGAGGCTCAGTACTCAGGGGGTGGAACTGTTAATCACAGCAGCACTGATCAGGCTCTGAGAAGGTTATCGTGCAGAGGAGCTGAACATGAGCCATGCCTAGGCCTTCACTGGGCATGCCTGTTAAACTCCTCATCTGTTTAGCCAAATTGGTTTCATGTCATGACTACAGCTAATGCAGGCGACCTGAGCCATTATCCATTTCATAGGGATGGATAGAGCTACTTGAATCGATGTGATAATGCTAGCTACTTTACAAATCCCATCTCTGGAAATGACCACAACAGGAGGAACCACCCTAGCGTTCACATCAGCCTTCACACCTGAGATTTTATTGAACCAGCTTAGCGTCTCTGACACTTCACACATCCAAAACAGGAAGCCTTACAAGGAAGCTGGATTTTAAAACAGCTACGGTTTGAAGCTGAGTCTTCAGAATCCACATCCGCCTGGTCCATCAAGGCTGGAAGGACCGAATGAAATGTCAGAATTTATACAAAGGGATGTAATAAAATAAATGTAGTATGTTTAAAATAGTTATGAACATGCAACATCTTCACTTTGAGTGTCCCGCCTCCCCATCAGCATCACAAAGCATTCACTGCTATTCCACATATGTAGGATTACAAGTCCAAGACAGATTTGCAGGGACTTTCCAAACACAGATTAAACATCATCCTAGACTAGAATTCCCAATAACGTCACAATTTAATCCAAGAGTTAAAGCTACACTATGTAGGTTTTAGGGATTTGGCGACCCCTCCAGGGGAAAACGTGCTATTAGTCACCCTGGACCAAAATTCCCAATAATGCTACCATTTAATCCGAGAGTTAAAGCTACACTAGTTAGGTTTTAGGGATTTGGCGACCCCTCCAGGGAAAAACATGGTATTGCATGCAACATAAATGACATACACTGGTGTGGGTTGCACCATGGCTCCCTTTCAAATGGATAAATAGGATTGAAGGAATTCAAAGAGGACTCAAGGTTGTGTCGTGATGAACTTTGAGAAGGTTGTGATGATCATCAGTATAATGTTAATTTGGAGATCAATTAAGACCTATACACCGAGACGGAACTAAAACATAAAAACATACCTTGGTATCAAAGCATGTCTCCTTACATGGAGTCTGGGACGGCAAGCACACCTCGGTAGAGCACATGAAGTAGATCTATAAAGGGAGAGAAGGACGTGGAGGAGCAGCTATAAAACAGTTCAATCAGTTAAGAAACCAGGGTGGGATTACCGCACCTCCTCGTTCAGATATTTATTAGTGGACTGATCCATGAACTGGAAGGCCTTCACTTCAAAACGGCGCTGGTGGCGATTCTGTGGCAGGTCGGACATGTAGAGAATGGAGATGTTGTCCGAATCGAGAGGGTTGGGGCAACTGTGGAACAAAACACAGATACACACGGCTGTATACACCCATCGGCCATAACATTAAACACACCGCCTCGTATCTACACTCAGTCTCCACCATACACACCAGTCCCCCCCCCGAACCTTACCCCTCATACAGCAGAACCAGGGCGCTCCTAGCAGACCGAGGGTAGGCCACGCAGTAGTGCACCACCAGAGTGGCTTTGGGGTTCGGGGTGTTTAATCGCACTTCCAGGTATACAGGTTTACCCAGCAGGACTCTGAGGGGCTGGTGATACTCCGGGAGGAATTTGGTGAATGTCTTGTCTGCAAAGAGAGAGAAGATTTTTTTTTTCAAAGGAGGAATAAACAACAACAACAACAACAACAACAACAACAACAACAACAACAACAACAACAACAGGTTTATTCACCGACCCACCTAATAACTAAGCAAATAAATAAATAAATAAACAAATAAATAAATACCTTCTGCAATCCGCAGCTGAACCCCATACAGTCCCTTGGCCCTCACCAATGCTGGCAGACTGGCACTCATCACCATGTACCCAGTACTGGCCCAGCCCTGCGTCGGAAGGGACAGAGGAGACGGTGAGGCTGGAGGGGCTCCAAGGCCTGGAGGGGCTGCAGGGGCTGGTTGGGCAGGATGGGGAGGACGGGCCGGACGAACCCTTGAGTAGCGACACTCAATCATAATCCTAAAAAGGACACAGCATTAAAATCCAACTGCACATCACAGCGTCCTCACTCAACACACCAAAGTAGACTAGATCATTCACTGCAGCTCTCTCCAGTTCACACATACACTGATCAGCCATGACAATAAAACCACCTCTCTGTGTCTACACCTCATTGCCCACTCCATCAGCTCCTCTGTCCATACAGGACACTCTGTAGGTGTACAGGTCCAGACTGTAGTCCGTCTGTTTTTCTGTATACTGTATTAGCCTGTTCTTCAATGGTCAGGACCCCCACAGGACCACCACAGAGCAGGTATGATGTGGGTGGTGGATCACGCTCTTCCTCCGGTGACTGCTTAGCGGGGTCGCCCACAACCAATGAGCTTCAGTCTTTGCAACTACACATGCACAAGCGCTGGTCTGCCTCAGAGTGGCGCTGTGGAAAACTAGCTCACCCTTTTGGTCCGACTGTGACTACACCTCTAAACAACTGGAAGACCCACCAATCTAGAGATGAGCGCTCCCAGTAGAAGAGCTTCTAAACCAAACATGTCGTTTCCAAAGAAGCATCAACAGCCAGCCAGCCAACCGGCAGCCCAGCCAAAGCACCAGGGGGCATTATTCACACTGTGCCAACGAGACGTCATTGGACAGCTCGGCCTGCCTGCAGGAGAACACCAGCTGTCAGGTCTGTTCTCAACTAACAGATTCCAACGTGGGCTAGCATGACTCTGTGCTGTGAAGAGCAGAAGGATGGTCATTCTACCCACCCAGAGAGAGCGAGGTCTGTTACGCTCTCCTGAACGCCTGGCCATGGATGGATGACTGGCTGCAGCATCACCAGGGAGCGCAATCTGTACGCACTACACAGTATATACCCCGTACTAATCTTATTCATCGTTTCTGACTAACAGGAAGTGATGGAGCTCACGTCAAACCAAGTTGGACTCTGATAGGCTGCTTCAGCAGAGGTTTATTTACACAACACATACAAACAAACAAACAAACATACATACATTAGTTACCGGCTGTTACGACTGATTGGGGTGGAACTCATATCTATACACCATTTCTGGTTACCGGCCGTCTCTTTATTCCGAAATTTCAAGGCGTTAAAAGCTCCTCCCTTCCCGTTTCCCATTGTATTGTGGGACAACAGTTTCCATCATTACCATACTAAAAAACTGACTGGTTCCCAAATGCGGATTTAAGTATACTCAACTTCGACATTCATAACTGTACTACATACCTAAAATAGTTAAAATTGGTACGAAGTGCGCGATTGAGATATACCCAAGCTCAGTGCTTAATGACTATGCTGCTTAAAGGTTTTTTTATAAACTAACCTGGCTTGTAGTTTACTCACTCACATTCAGCAGCCTGAAAATCCTCCACAAGGGGGCGCTATTAACACTCCTGTAGCTTTTTGTGCTTTGCATTACTGACATCGGCCTTAGAACCATTTTCTCTGCTGGGAGTTCCCACGTTGACTTTCCTAGACAAATGCTGAGACACTATTAGAACCTTGTTTGCCATGTTTAATCTGAGGAATGTCAGGCGAGAGATTTGGGAGAATATTGAAGCAGAGGAAAAGAGAACACCTTTCTACTGAACTGTCCCATTATCCATACTATTCTTATGGATGCAAAAAATGGCAAACAGTCGGCAAACATGGATGATGGACAGACATCAGTACTAAACTGAGTGAGTTGGTAGTTGGATAGATGGACTAATGGAGGAATGGTGGATGACAGAAAGGGTAGAAACAGACAGACAAACAGATGGATAAATAAACAGACCAGACGGATGGATGGATGGAGGGATAGATGTTGGTGCTGTGTGTTTCAGACAGAGGGTGAAGAGAGATGTACAGTATGAGGAAAACTAGCGTAGCATGCAAAACTGAAGCGATATGCCCCGCCCCCTCCCCCATCATCATCATCATCATCGTTTCATTCGACCCAGGGCACCGAAACTTTAGAACACCCACAGAAACCTAGAATACGGCGACTGGTGAGGACGCTCGTAGCACACAGTAAACAGTGGCATGAACTATTAATATTCCCATATATAATATTCCCAAGTGACTCGCCTGATGGGATGATCTCTGGTAATTATGCCGTACTTCAGGTTCAGAGTCTTGATGGGTGACCTCACCTCCGCCAAGAAGATGGTGGTGCCTCCAATATGCTGGGTTAGATCAAAGAGCTCCATTCAGTCTTTAATAACAAGATTCAGGTCACACAGAGCCATTAAACCACAGCTAGAACCCACTCACGTAGGAACGGGTTCCACATTCCGTCACCGCAAACTTAAACACGGCAAAGTCCTTGTTGGCAATGACGGGTTTACAGCTACTTCTCCCCACCGCAATCAAAGCCGCAGGGTTCAGGGGGGCACTCGCCACGTCCGAGGGAATGGCAAATACGAACTGCCCATCACCGGAACATTCTTCAAACAAACAAACAAACAAACAAACAAACAGACAAATGTAGACATAGTCAATGGGAGGATACATACACTAGATCACCGAAAGTCTTGAACTTGAGGGACATCCCATTTTTAATCCGTAGGGCTTAATACGATGTCGGCCCAACCTTTACAGCCATCACAGCTTTAACTCCTCTGGTACGGCTTTCCATAAGGTATAGGAGCGTGTTTATTTATTACCGTTTTCCTGACAACCGCCAAAACCACATTCGTCCATTGGAGTGCCACACAGAGAAGCGTGACTGGTCACGCCAGAGTACACGTCTCCACTGCTCTAGAGTCCAGGGGCGGAGCTGTACACCACTGCGTTCCACGCTCTGCACTGCGCTTGGTGATGTAAGGCTGGGATGCAGCAACTCGCCATGGAAACCCATTCCATGAAGCTCTACACACTGTTCCTGAGCTGATCTGAAGGACACATGAAGTTTGGAGGTCTGTAGTGATGGACTCTGTAGAAAGTTGGTGACCTCTGTGACCTATGACACTCAGGATCCGCTGACCCTGCACGTGGTCTACTACTGTGTGGCTGAGCTGCTGTTGTTCCCCATCACTCCCACTGTGTTCTAATCCCACTGACAGTGGACTGTGGAATATTTAGCAGGGAGGAAACTTCACCACTGGACTTTTTTCTTCTTTGTTAAGTGCAGGAATGACACTTCTCCGGAGTGATCACATGGGAACCCCCAGAGCAGCTAGAGTCACCTGAGCATCAGCTTCACCATGGGTCTCCTGACATGACAACAACGACTACAACGACCACAGTAGAGCCGCCAGCATCTGGCTCTGATTATGAACTCCCTCTCTCACGTAACAGAGAACCTATGGGTCGGCTCCATCTTCGCAGTTACCATCTCCTGGATTAATCAGACTGGATCTAATGGATGCTCTAAGCTCCATTTCCTGTTATTTCCGGGATCATCCTGAGGAGGATGGGTTCCACCCTTAAGCCAGGTGCCTCTTTAGGTTTCTTCCTTACCCACAGGAGCTCTTCCTCACCACATTCGCCTCTGGCTTGCTCACAGGGGGCCCGGATTTCCTTTCCTACGTCTGCACATTAATTCTGTTTTTTAATTTTCTTTTGTATAAATCCTATCACGGTACCACGCTGGAGTTCACTGAGCTCCTGAGAGCGACCCATTCTCTCACTAATTTCTGTCTGCATGTCTACGTGCTTAGTTTTATACACCTGTGGGCATGGAAGGAACTGAACACACACAAACACAAGGAGAGGATGTCATTGCAGACTCACCATCCATGGGGTAGTAACAGGCAGAGGTCACTGTGTCCACACAGCATCCTTTCTCCTGGCACTGAGCAGCGCTAGCTCCACGCCGACCACACAGCAGTCTTTGGCTATTGGGAATACTGCAGCCTACAAGGAATGTTGCATGACAGGCGTCACATGAATCGTGTGTTTGGTCCTGTGGAAGGACCAGAGTGTGTCGGGTGCTGTTAAGTGGGTGCTGGATGGCCGACAAATCGTGGTACATGAACTCCCCTGTGGTTGGTACAGTCATCTCCAACAGTCTGACTGGCCTTGGGTACATCCCATGTGTCTGAAGTCCCTCATGTCATTTGACCAGGGGTGCACAAAAGCGAGAGAGCGAGAGAGAGTGTATTTTGACTCTGTGTTTATCAGGCAGTTATCAAAGCCTTTCACTGTGATTTGAATCAGAATCGTCCCGCAGCACTCATCACGGTCAGACCCGCACGGTAACGCTGTAATAGGAACAGAGCAGCTCACCTCCTCGTTTGAAGTTCAGGCGCAGAGGCGCACGGGTCGGGGGCAACACTGCCGCTGGTGTAGGAGGCAGTGGCACCCAGTCAGTAGGGGACAGAGTTGTGAACTCGGTAGGCGGCAGCGGGGCATCGCGGTAGGACAGAGGACGCCGATGCGTGGACGTGTGACTGGAATTGGCATCGCACGATGATGTGGCGATTTCAAACTCTCCAGCACGGTTACGATACAGGACCCTCAGAGTATAACTGCCATCCTGCAAACACATGTAGTTAGGGATGGGTGGGGTCAGAGGTCAGGGAGATCACAAAAACAACTCATGTACATGAATCCACCCATTTAGCCCATAGCAGTTTAGCTCCGCCCACTTAGACTGACATTCTAAGGAGTGTTTCTGCCCAAACTCCTGGACTTGGACCCCCCCAGAGTCCAGACCTTTACATCATTGAATGCATGTGTGGCCAGAACCGGCCGAAAATGCCCCCCCACCCCATCCTCTACTGTGCACAAACTTGACGCCCAGTTTGACCCATATCTCAGCTTTACAGTACAGAAACTCTGTTGATTTACTTTCTAAAACTCTTCACCTTTATTACATTCAGAACTCCGCTGCCAGGGTCTCAGTACCCGCTAAGGCATCTGCCCAGATCACCACCGGCCTTTCACCAGCTAAACCGGCTACCGGTTACAGAACCGGTCCTTTATAAAGCCCTGCTGCTGACCTTTAAGGCCCTGCACAGACTGGTCTCTCTGCTCCTTCCCCGTTCCTGTGCTCCATCGTGTCCTGGGATTCAGGTCTCCTGGCTGTTCCTAGGTACATGCTTTCCTCTATGGGTGGCAGGTCTTTTAGTGTTGCTGCCTCCACCCTGTGGAGCTCTGTAACTCCATCCATTCACTCCTCTCCAAAAATCTTCAAAGCCCAGCTAAAACCCGTCTCCCTCTCTCTCTCAGAAATGGAGTCTCTTGATAACAGAGGCTTTAAATACTGAATAACTGGACAGTGAAAGGTGGTCAGACATTTTAAGCTCCCCACCTCGACAGTGACGTGACAGCCGGAGTAGCTGACGTGAAGGACGTTCTTCCCATTCCGCCTGGACAGAGAGTAGCCACAGGAGTCCGGGGCGTCCAGGACGGCATATATTCCAGATAAATCTAGACAGACAGAAGGACAGACAGAGAGACAGACAGACAGAGAGACAGAGAGACAGACAGAGACCAGTGTAACTTCATTTGACCGTCTCAGTAAACTTCTCTTCCAACAGATTCAAACGCTCACATCAGAGTGGGACACGTCTGTCAGTAGAGGTGGGCCGTAACAAGCCCCTGTAACTCAGCAACTGTGGGATCTGTACTTTGCCTAATGAGGAACCTGATCCACTCTTCTCTCTCAGCTCTGCTCTCCCCAGTACACTCAGCTCCTAACCCTCCAGCCTGTCGGGCTGGTTCCGCTCCCGCGTGCTTTACTCTCACGTTTCAGAATCTGATTTTTAGATCAAAAGGATCCAAAGGAGTCTTAGAAACAACAGTGCCTGTGCTGATGGATACGGGCGTCATTAACGAGCTCCAATGCAGTTCTACAAGCTACTCAGTACTCAGGAAGGAAGTGAGAAGTAAGGAGCTTTTCATTAAACCAAACTAATGACTTGTTTTCTTAAAATATAGAATCTCTGTGTCCTCAAAATAAATGTCTTTGTATCTCAAAAATATAAGATAATATTTACAGATTTTTTAATATGATATAATTATATGGGTAAAGAAAAAATAAAATAATAAAAATATTTATTTATAACATCTCAAAATATTGACTCTAAATAACATATTCTAGGCTATTATGACAAAATTTTAACTTTATGTAGAAATAAAGTCTTACTAAATTACAAAATTTAAGGTATTTTCACAAAATAGACTCAATTTAATGACTTCCTAGACCAAAATGATGACGTGTTCAACTTTCTCGACTCTCGTATCTCAATATTATGGTTTATAGTCACAAAATATATATTCATCATGTCAAAAAAATGACTTGCCATCACATTATTATTATGACCACCAGCTAATATCCAGAGTAGCTGCCGTGTGCAGCACGGACAGTAGCTTGACCGGTTGGGAGTGACTCAGTAAGGGGCTGGAAGCTTATCACAGTTATCTGGAGCCATGCTGACTGCAGAGCATCCCACAGCTGCTGGAGGGAGCATGGTTAAAAATCCATTGAGCGAACACAACGATCGAGGTGGTCCCACAGAAGCTCAAGTGGGTTCCAGTCTGGGGAATTAGGGGGCCAGGGTGGTACTTGGTTATGCTCTTCCAACAAAACACGGGACATTTCTAGCTGTCTGGGTTGCCACATTGTCTTGCTGGAAGATCCCATCCACCCCAGGAAAGACAACCAGCATGGATGGGTGCATGTGATCTGCAGAGACGGAGTCCTAGCCAGATCAGCTGAAAGGGCCTTCCACAGGGATGAGTGGGCCAAGAGAATGCCACGAAAACATGACTTCCTTTATGAGAACTTTTCCTTGAGGTTCTATATTTAGACATTGTCTATTCTGCAGACCACCGTAAGGACCCCCACCACACCCTTCATTATTAAAGGGTAATGCATGTAACTGAGTGAACATAACCAGCTGGTGTCCACCACTGGTGGACTGAAGTAGGAACAGCCTACTTACCAAAGACCTTCACCTCAGAGAGCGACCCTAAGGGCAAAAACACCTCCATATCATCTTCACCACAGAGCACAGAGTACTTCTGGACACCTCCTGAGCCCCCTGCCAGCACCTGGTCAGAGAGATGCTCTAAAACGCCACTCTCGGAGAAATAAACAGAGTTTTCATCCACTTCCTGCTCCGGGTCTGAGGTTAAGTGCTCTATCATTAGACTGCCCTGCTTCGGAGGACCAGCAGGAACCACTGGGAGACAGAAAACCACGAGAACGAGGAGGGAGTTCGGTCGTGGGAAGGCCATGTCTGAGGTCAAAGGCCTCACACTGCGTTGTAAACCGGCAGCTACTCTCAACGGCCTTTAGTAGGGCTGGGAGTCGATTCCGTAAAAAGAGTCGATTCTTTGTTGACGAATTTCATGATTTGCTTGCTTATTTTTACTCGATTACTTGTACGGTATCGATTCTTTGAACGATTCATCACGGGGATTCGGAATCGGAGTCGACCCGGGGTGATGAAGAACACCTGGCCCAAATGGAGCGGTGAATCAACTTCCATTCCTTTTTTCTTCCACTCTCTTTTTTTCTTTCATAGGACTCCAAAATGATCGGAATTGGATGAAATAAATCATTGGCGGTCGAGCCACACACACACACACACACACACACAAATATGTGTGCGCACGCACACACACACACAGACACACATAAAAAAAAAATGTATATATATATATATATAATTTTTCCCCCACAATATTATTTTCTATGTATAAGGTTATATATTGTTTTAATATATATATTTTATCAACTACTTTATTTTTAAATTATATATTATATGTATATTAAGCCATTATATATAAACAGGACAGCTGCAAGTGATATGAAGCTGATATGAAGCTATTTATTGTTTATTATATAGTATTTAGATTATTATACTATATAATAACCTAACTCTAAATAGTAAACTAAATTGTGGAATTTGAAAAGAAAATTGCAAAAGCCTTTTTAAAATCTTTTTTTTTTTTAAACATAAAATTAAGTCAATGTCATTTTATGTTTTTTAAAACAGCAACTGGGTTCGTAGATAAATACATCCATAAATATAACAATAAATAAACTCACACAAAAATATCACTAAATTAAAAAAAAAATGCTACGCAAATTACAAAGCAGATTAATCACACAAAATCCCAATACCAGAATATAGATTCCAGGTTTTCCGCAGTTTTCCTACTGCCATAAACATTCAGACCCAAGCTGACCCTAGATCAGCGCCGAGTCAGTGGTGCAGTATCTCTCCGGAGCACTAGGTGGCAGTATGGGGGGTTGCGTTTGTTGTAGACCCGACAATGAATTAATGAGTAAGAAAAAGGAAGCCGCTGTGAATGAGGGGATGTATTTGTAGCCCTTTTTAATGAAATATTTTTAAATGTTTTATATCGTTTTTATTTTTTAATTACACCTTATTGGTTGTTCATAAATCCGGGTAAGTCAGTAATCTTATTGGCACCTCTTGTTCGGTTAAACAGCAGGACCGAAGTTGGCTCCTTGTTCGAATGGCCCGTTCCACCTTAAATAGTGCAGCAGTTACTTTCAGGCACCCGAGGCGCCTGAATGCAATTGCGGCGCTATTTAAGGTGGAACGGGCCATTCGTACAAGAACCTGGCGAATAAGAAGCCAACTTCTCAGCTTCATAGCACATGCTGTCCTGTTACTCTGGTTCCCCACCGAAAGCTGCATGATGGTTAAACGCCAAGTAAGACTCTGAAGTGACTCTGAAGTGTTTTGAGGTTGTGCTGGAGCCTTTATGGAACCTTTCTATCTTTCCCTTCCAGAGGAAGATGAGCGCTGAAGCCGCGGACCGAGAGGCTGTGAGCGGCAGCAGACCCAGCACGCCCCCTCAGACCTCCTGGTTCGAGTTCCTTCTGGATCCCTCCCTGCTCGAGCACCATTTACAGAAAGCCAACCCAGGTGACTTAGGCTTTGGTGAATTAGGCCATGATCCAAACGGGGTGTGTCTTTAATGGTTCTTTAGAATGGTTCTATTTAGAACCATGGGTTCTGTATAGAACATATTGTGGTTATTACAAATCCTCACACACTTACTGGACATATCCTCTTCTCTGCTGCTCACAGACCCTTCTCCAGTGCAGCTGGTCATCCAGTTCCTAGAACAAGCCTCCAAGCCTTCCGTGAATGAGCAGAACCTGGTTCAGCCACCTGCGGATAACCGTCGGAACCGCACCCTAAAGCTGCTCGCGCTGAAGGTGGCTGCGCACACCAGATGGGACCTGGACGTGCTGGAGAAAGGGTACGTTCCTGCAGTACTTGACCAAAGTACTTGTTGTGGTTCCTACTTCTACTTATTACCCACCCTAAGCTCCACCTGCCAGTGTGGAACTACAGACTGTAGCCTGTTTGCTGCTGTGCAGTTCATCAGAATGCATTTAGATCAATCAGCCCACCTCAAAAAGAAATCCGAGCTGGATTTTAGCCTAATGGTATTCACGCTGTCATAATTTTGTCACAGCAAGGAAGGAGCCATCCTTGTTGCCGTTGTGCTAATACTGGCGGTGCGGCTGCTGATGCACTGTTATAGAGTACGACCTCAGCGATAACACGCATACAGTATGAGTAGTGTGATGTGCTCAGTTAGAGGGAGTCTCTGTAACTAGAAGAGGAGGATTCCGCCTGAACAGCCGTGTTACCAACACAACACAACCATCAGTGTGATGTGGTGCTCCATATAACTTGCATCCACCTTCCAAAGAAGAGGACCTGCGTCTGGGGCTGAAGGAGCCAGATTTAAAACCTCCACCCTGACACGCAAGCTGACACCAGAACATCCTTACCAAGAGAAACGGCTCAGTTATGATGCTTAGGTAGTGCTCGGTTGTGACGCTCGGTTGTGACCCTCCGGTGATGCTTGCTCATGACGCTCCGGTTCTTGTAAGGCTGTCAGGTAGGATGTTAACCTGACAGCTAGCTAATTAGCTATGCTAGCTAACGTTAAATAGCTTGTGTGATCATTGGGTTACCATAGCTACTTTATGATCAGCTTCCGTAGCGACAGCCTCCTTTAGACTCACGTTATTCACTTTGAGCTCTTGGAAATGGGCGTGCTGAAATGAGGTGAATAGAGGGAATGCACATGATGTCACAGTTGGTGGGAGTCAGCATCTGATTGTCATTTACCATATATACTAGAATTTCCCTCTGGTATCAATAAAGTATCTATCTATCTATCTATATAATAATTTAGTAAATAATGCTGTTTAAGTCATCCGCTTAATGTTTTATTTTTTAAATATATTTAAAATACATTTTAGACACAAACTTTGCTGAGTAATTACTGTAAAATGAGGATCTCAGGAATCACACTAACTGCTTAATTAATATTTATAATTAATAGATAGTTTAAAAAATGCCCTTCATCTGCCATAGGCCGAAAAGCTGGGTGTATATAGGTGCACTAGTTTTTAATGATATGAGCATTTCGGACTGGCAGGTTTTGCAGCCTACCTTACATATATGGATCACTACAAGCCAGTGTTTAACTTCCCTCCCCCGTATGGGCCTTTTAATGCCTAGTAATAACATGGGACATTAAATGGTCATCCAGAAGTCTTCCAGTCTCACATTAGATTGAACAGTTTAAACAGCGCTGGGAAACTAAAGTACACATGTAATACGCTGGTGAATTCATTTGTGGTTCAGTGTCTGATGAGCAGGGGGCTTAAGACCCCGTTATACAGTCTCTGTTGATGTTTGTCTGAATGTGCCTCCAGATTAACAATCCCGGTGCTGAACATGTTACTGAACGAGCTGCTGTGTGTCAGTAAAGTCCCTCCTGGTGTGAAACACGTGGATCTGGATCTGTCCACTCTTCCTCCCACCACTGCCATGGCAGTCCTGATCTACAACCGCTGGTATGTATGGTGGCCCAAAGGGAGGGAAGCGGATTGGTTCAGTGTGCTTTGCTGATCAGTTGTGCCGCATGTGTTTTAAGTTGACCCAGAGTTTTTAGTTTCACTCTGTGATTTTGGCATTGATTGATTAATTGATTGACCCATCCCCCCTCCCTTATTGAGGTCTATTAAGACTTATTTTAATTTATTTATTTATTTGTTGACTAAGTTTGTGAGACTCAACACAGTTCAGACAGCAGGTCAGTAGTGTATCGGTATGGCGTGACTCAACTAGGTTCTGTTCAGTACGGTTCTGTATATACACAGACTATATGAATGTGGTGTTTGGTCCAGCTCTTTGGGAATATAACTGCACTCTGTTTATGTTTGAAGGGCCATCCGTACAATAGTGCTGAGCAGCTTTCCCGAGAAACAGGCGAAGCCCGGGCCCCATCAGCTCAACATGTATGTACCCCTGTGTCTCGTGGCTGGCTCTGATCCAGTCTGCTCTGTTGAGATAATGCCCGTGTCCGGATGCTTCTGATCCCAGTGTTGAGTTTACTGTCCAGTGCTTTACTCCCAAGTGGTTTCACCTCCAGCTTTATTCTTTGTCTTCTGTCAGGATGAATCTGGTGCAGCAGGAGAAGGAACTGACGGAGAACATACTGAGTGTGGTAGGACATATAATATAACCCTTGTCTCCTGCAGGAGCAGTCCACCAATTATTTAAAATTCACGTGTAATAAGTGTTTAAGGTGTGTACAGAGCGAGGGAGAGAGGGTTTGGTGTGAGGTGTGTACAGAGTGAGTGAGGGGGGGTTTGGTGTGAGGTGAGGTGTGGGGAGAGAGGTTTGAGTGACAGAGCGAGAGGGTTTGGTGTGAGGTGTGTACAGAGTGAGGGAGAGAGGGTTTGGTGTGAGGTGTGTACAGAGTGAGTGAGAGCGGGTTTGGTGTGAGGTGTGTACAGAGTGAGGGAGAGCGGGTTTGGTGTGAGGTGTGTACAGAGGGAGGGAGAGCGGGTTTGGTGTGAGGTGTGTACAGAGTGAGGGAGAGCGGGTTTGGTGTGAGGTGTGTACAGAGTGAGGGAGAGAGGGTTTGGTGTGAGGTGTGTACAGAGTGAGTGAGAGAGGGTTTGGTGTGAGGTGTGTACAGAGTGAGTGAGAGCGGGTTTGGTGTGAGGTGTGTACAGAGTGAGTGAGAGAGGGTTTGGTGTGAGGTGTGTACAGAGTGAGGGAGAGAGGGTTTGGTGTGAGGTGTGTACAGAGCGAGGGAGAGAGGGTTTGGTGTGAGGTGTGTACAGAGTGAGGGAGAGAGGGTTTGGTGTGTGTGTGTGTACAGAGTGTGTTACAGAGGTGAGTACAGAGTGGAGGGAGAGCGGGTTTGGTGTGAGGTGTGTGTACAGAGTGAGAGAGGGAGGGTTTGGTGTGAGGTGTGTACAGAGTGAGGGAGAGAGGGTTTGGGTGTGAGGTGTGAGCGAGCGTGTTTGGTACAGAGTTGTACTGTGTGAGTGAGAGAGGGTTTGGTGTGAGGTGTGTACAGAGCGAGGGAGAGAGGGTTTGGTGTGAGGTGTGTACAGAGTGAGGGAGGGAGGGTTTTTTGGTGTGAGGTGTGTACAGAGTGAGGGAGAGAGGGTTTGGAGTTGTGAGAGTGGAGTGTACAGGGTTTGGTGTGAGGTGAAAGCGGTGAGTGTGGGAGGGTTTGGTGTGAGGTGTGTACAGAGTGAGGGAGAGGGTTTGGTGTGAGGTGTGTACAGAGTGAGTGAGAGAGGGTTTGGTGTGAGGTGTGTACAGAGTGAGTGAAAGCGGGTTTGGTGTGAGGTGTGTACAGAGTGAGTGAGAGAGGGTTTGGTGTGAGGTGTGTACAGAGTGAGTGAGAGAGGGTTTGGTGTGAGGTGTGTTTGTTGTTTGGTTGAATGCTGTCCTTGTCCTCTGTTCCTCAGCTGAAAGAACAGGCCACAGACTCCATAATGGTGCTCGAGGGGGCTCTGAAGATTAAGAAGGACTTTTACATCCACACACTCCGCACTTTGGACCTGCTGGCCGCTGATCCCAGTACAGCCAACGGGGAGACGGAGTCCTCCACAGCCGGCCTCAGGATCAGCGCTGACGAGCTGCACTGTCAGGTGGGCTGTATACAGGGAGTGACCTCTTGGACTCTGAGTGCTGCTAATCCTGGGGTGCTTACTGGAGAGCAGGGTTTCTCAACCAGTGGGCTGTGAAGCACCCTCTAGTGATCCACAGACCCATCCTGAGTAGGGATGCACCAATCTGATATAGGATCGGATATCGGTTCTGATATTAAGTTAGCTGTATCGGGTGTAGCTGTAACGGGGAACTTTCACAGCTCAGTGAGGCTCGAACCGTGGTAGTCCCAGTGATCCCAGACCAGCTCTCTGTGGTGAGCTACCAGTTCCCCAGCAGAGTGGGCTCAATGTGCAGAAGGGAAACTTCCAAACAGGGAAGAAACAAAGGCTGCCAGGAGGAAAAACTGGTGAGCTCAATGAAGCAAACCAAAACGATTCCCTTAAACGAAATGGAACCTGGGGGTTCCCGGTACTTCAGCGGCACAGGGGCTCTCTGAAGAGGGGGTGAAGCAAGCAGCCTCGAGAGCTACCAGCTAGTTACGAGACACATGTGCACGTGGCAACCTGAACTTAAAACTGAGCAACCCAGGGCCCGCACTCTCAGGCTTAAGTAGCGTGAGCTGCAGGTGTTAGTGTTTACCGCTTGATTGCTCATTGGTGGCCCTTTGTCTCCCCCGAGTGGTCAGAGGTGGATCTGCAGGAACCCGAGACCTTACAGTAGACTTGACTTACGAACAGGAACGACATCATGGAGCGAGCCTGTGCGTGAGCTGTGTGCGTGAGGTTAGTGAAGTAGTGTTGATGTCAGTCCTGGTGTCGTATGTCGCTCCAACATAGTGAAGTATACGGGTTATTCATTCAAAAATGGGATCGGATCCATATCAGGTATCCACAGATATGTAACGTTTGCGTATCAGTGCTGGTATCGGAACTGGAGAAGCTGGATCGGTGCAACTCTAATTCTGAGTGGGAGGCAGTTGTCTGTAGTGGGCCGCTAACAGCCATTTGAGGTCATGGAACTGTAGCTTGAAGAATCAGTCGTGTGTATGACTGAGAGAACTTGAGGCAAACGTCATCAGTTTAAGGCAGGGGCAGCTGCGGGCAGATGATTCTGACGAGGACAACCGCAAGTACGACCTGGACTATGTCTAATCTGGATTTGGACGGGGGAAGGTGATGATGCTAACCCAAAAGCTAGTGTGTGGTATGTGGTTTGCCTCTTTCAAGCAATGCATTAAGACCAAAACATCACAGTCCAGGTGTGCCCTGGAAGCAAGCTACCTCCCAGCTCCAGCATCCACGATGTGCGTATTCCAAAAGCTTTTCCGATGACTGAGGAAGGGTGCTGGGAGCTGTTAGCAGTTGAGAAATAAAAGACCCAAAGCTGCATTGCTGCTGTAGAGCACAAGTTGGCCTGACAGGAAATCAGCAAAGTGTAATCTGACTAATAGTAAAAAGCCCTTTTCATGCCTCTCAGCGTTTGACGTGACGGGTGTGTGGTGAGAGTGTTCGTTGCTTGACCTTGGGACTGAAAGTTCTGATGACGCTCTTTTCCTTGCAGGTGCGTTACGATTTGGGTGGAATTTACTTTCAGCAAGGCTGTTCAGACCCTTCTGTTTACGAGAAGGCTCAAGAGCACTTCCGCAAAACGAGGGACCTGCTGGCGAAGGTAACTGGAAAGGCAGATTAGACTGTGTGCCTGCACAGTGAGTGTACATCAGAATGACACTCCTTGAATCGGACAGGCTCATTTCTTCTTCTCTTCCTTCTCTGCTTATATTTATTTTATTGTACCCATAGCAGTCGTTGTTCCATACAGTGTTTGATTGTGTAGTTATCATCTCCAGTAAAAAGGGTGAAAGAAAAAATATATAAATATCCAATATAGATGTCCAAATAACAAAGATGGGACATTCCTAAACAGACAGTGGCATGGGAAAACTAAACATTCTTTGATTTTTGAAGATTAGAATTAGAATTTAGAATCTTACACCAATTGTACAGTCAATTTGATCTCCACGTTCCACCCATCTGTGAAGTGAAACACACACACACACACACACACACACACACACACACACACACAAGGGTTAAGTGTCTTGGTCAATGGCACTACAGTCATGTCCTGTTGGCTCAGGAAATCAAACCGGTGACCCTCTAGCCACAAAGCAGGTTCCCTAACCTCCAGCCTACAATGCAAGTATGAAATGGCCTTTTTTTTTTAATAGAAGAGTGTAGAAAAGTCTTTGTCATGTGGATCCTTGATTAAACCAGATATATCCCTCGATATATATATATAAAAATAAAAACCCTAAACTTGGTATGTGGTTTTGTTTGGCAGCTGAGCTCAAACCCGTTGCACTGTCACCTGGATGAGAAGCGGCTGGCTGGCTACTGGAGCGCATGCAGGGCCATGACCGGGTCATCAGACTCCAGCGACAGTCAGCTCACCCCATATGGCCTAATCAACAACTTCATCAGGACTCAGAACTACCAGGTTAGTCATTTTCTACAGGTGATACAGCGCCCCCTGGTGGAGGGGAAGTATTAGGGCGGGCGAGGGGCCCAGAATGTGGAACAGTGAATTTTCATCCCTGCTTTGACTAGGCATGTACCCAAATGACAGTTTTTGCCACTTTTTCATCACCGCATGAATTAAATAGGCTAAATCCCAGACAGCAAGAGGATGTGGGCCACATCTGGTAAAGATGGCACTGCTGGCCCACTGTCGGCACTGGCAACCTGCTGTGAGCCAAAGGTGGCCCACATATTTACAACATGCATTTGGCCCACCTGGTCCAAAACAGATCTGATCCACTTCTGGCACAGATACGGCAGAGCTGTCTACGTTTGACTGTGTTGACCCTTATGTGGTGCATATGTGGCCCACATCTTGCTACCGGGAGCGTTCAACCCAAGTACCGTCAACCCATCTGGCAAGTGGGCCAGATCTGGGCCAGAACAGTTTTGCTGCCTGGACACTGATCATCCTGAACACTGATCATCTTAACATCCCAGCAGACACACCAACACAGCCCCATAAGACTTAAATACATCCCAGCTGACATGCTGCATTCACACACAGCCCCTCCCTCCACGCTTCCCACGACAGGCTAAGCGTGAGAGAGGCTGTCTGCCTGCCTCGCTGTAATGCCTCGGTTCTTTTCTTTACCAATGTCTTGACTGATTAAATACATTTGGGGCAAAAGAGACTGAAGGAGGCCTAAACTGAATTTATACTCTCTTATTTAGATATTTATTCTCTTATTTAGTTTATAATTAACTGTCCTAATTCGTGTTTCATTGCCTCTGTTTTTATGGCTGCAGGGTTTGATTGATGCCTTCATCAAAGACAACGTCACGCACAGCCTACCAAACAACTTCCGACACTCTGTTCAGCTGGAGCTGCTGCATAGAGTTCAGCAAGGGTGAGATTCAGCACGTAATGTTTGTAGCCTGTAATGTTTTTGCTGTACCAAAAAAGGAAATGTGTGTGGCTGTGCTTTAGTTAACACTAAATGCCAATGGGCCGATTGATTTAGATTTGGGTGACTATTGACTTTCAGTGATTTGCCTCATGGCTCCAGTTTTAAATTAAAGCACCAGGGTTGTGACCCTGAATCCTGGTTGACTGAGTACGTGTGGGGTGAGTTAGGAAATGATGTACATCAGTTTCCCATCAGATCCTTCCTCTAAAACCTCTGTGTGATCCTGTACCAGGGACAGGGCTCTGGAAGAGGTGTGCCACAAGCTGTGCATGTGTAACGCAGTGCGGGATGCTCTGGAGGGACAGGTGCTCTGTGTACGCTTCCAGCAGCTTCTCCTTAGACCCAGCAAGCGCACCATCAGCTTCCTGCTGGAGGTATGAACCGTACGTTCCCACGGATGAGCGCCTGCTTGTTGAAACCTTTTCCTGCTCTGCTGTCATCTGTTGATCTTTACGGTTGGTCTTCTTGTAGGTGTGTACGAAGTCTTTAGATAAGGAGCACACGCAGGAGGCTTCCAGGAGGAAGATGGCTCTCTTCCTCAAGTGAGTGCTCTTATTGGACAGTTAATTAAGTCTGTCTCTTTATTGTTTCACGTAGACTTTACTGATTCATATACAGTTGTCACATTATTATGACCACTTCTTACTTTCGACGGCACCAGCACATAGCTCATGAGGTAGCTCCCGTGTCGTAAGCTGGCTTGGTGGGTATATAAGGTGTGGCTTAGGCTCTATGTGGGTATAAATCCATCATTGCGGATCACGTACACCCATACATGCTGATTGTCTTCTTGGGGGTGGATGGGAAGAAGAAATCCAATGATGGAATAACCAGGTGGGTCAGGATATCCAGGTAGTCAGCTGACCTCATCCTTTGGGCACATCACGTTACTGAACCTGGACCTGACCAATTGCAGCATGCCCAGATCGTAGCACTGCCCCTACAGGCTGGTACAGGAGGCACTAGGTATGATGGTATGACGATGGGTGACCTCTTATCTTACCCTGATGCGCCCATCACTCTGGAACGGGGTAAATCTGGACTCATCAGACCACATGACCTTCCTCCATCGCTCCAGAGTCCAGTCTTTACGCTCCCTAGCAGGCTGAAGCCGTGTTAGCCGGTTAGCCTCACTGACGAGTGGTCTTCTTAAGACTACACAGCTGTTTAGTCCTGATCCCTGGGGTGTTCCATATTTGGTGCCCCCAGATTGAGGAACCCCCTCAGTAAAGAAAGCCTTTAGACCTTCTGGAGGATCTCAGGATTAGGGCAGGGCTGTTGTATCACTCTGATCTGGAGCTGTAGTTTGACCTGAGCATGCTCGTGTCCAGGAACTTGTGTGAAAGGCTGGAAGACGTTCCTCTGGCCTACATGGTGTCGTCCCACAAGCTCTTCATGGAGCTGCTTATAGACGAGGAAAAGAAGACGCTGCTGGACCAGATGAGGAAAAGATCAGCCACGGTCAACCTCAGCGCCAAGCCACTCCCCTCCTTCTACGACATCCCAGGTAGGCCGGGTTCTACGGGGGGTAGCTGTGTGGTCCTATTGCGGTTCCTCTGTGTTCCTTTGGCCTGCTTTCAGAGTGACCCTAGGAAGCTTGCGGTCTGATTAAAATGACACTGGCTGGATGTTTGCTTGGTTTGTGTCTAACAGCCTCGGCCAGCGTGAATATCGGCCAGCTGGAGCAGCAGCTCATTCTTTCACTGGACGCACGACAGATCAGGCAGATCCTGATCGAGCTGCACGGCATAGCGGAGAGGTCCTTCTGGAGGGTCAACAGCAAGGTAGGGTCGCTGTCCCGTTCAGTCGCTCGTTCGTGGGAAAGTGGTGATGAATTTGTAGGCCATAATTTTTTGATATGGAGTGGTGGAGATGAGAGCCGTTCTTCTCAGAACCAGCCCCGTCCTTCAAAATGTCTCAATCCATTCATTTTAGTCTGCTTGTGGTGGTGGGACACATCCAGACTGTGAGCCAAAATGGTTCCTAAAGAATTTTTTTTATTTCTGTGGTACACTGAAGTTCAGCCCTGTGTTGGACTGGCAGCCTGTCCAGGGTGTAGCCTTCCCTCCGCCCATTAAACACTGAGATGGATAGATAGATGTGTGTGTGTGTGTGTGTGTGTGTGTGTGTGTGTGTGTGTGTGTGTGTGTGTGTGTGTGTGTAAATTTATATGTATGAATTATATAAAATTTTATATATTATTGTTGTTATTATTATTATTATTATTATTATTATTATTATTATTACAGTGAATTTAAATGTAAAAATATTACTTATAATTATTTATTATTACTGAAAAAATAAAGAAAATAATAGTGTTGTTGTTGTTGTTGTTGTTGTTGTTGTTTATAATGCAAGTTGAGTAAAGTGCCATATGGAAGTTAAGAAGTGCCGGCTGGTTCTGAGTCTTCACTCATCTTGTCCTGTGTGTTTCTCCTCCTAGTGGGAAGTCCCGTCAGACTACGTAAACGTCATACTCGCCATTAAGGATAACCTCACCCGGGACCTTGTGTACATTCTGATGGCCAAGGGTCTCCACTGCGTTAACATCAAGGTCTGTATTCACGCCCCCCTCACCATGCATCAGTAGCTGGGCTCCGTTTGTGGAGCTGGAATTGGTGGAGTGGTCTCGGTGAGCACGTTTTCAGCCTGGTCTGTGAATCTGCAGGACTTCCTGCACGGCCGGCAGCTGTTCTCAGCGTGTCTGGAGCTGGTGACCGAGTTCTCCCCAAAGCTGCGGCAGGTCATGCTGAACGAGATGCTGCTGCTGGAGGTGCGTGCGCACGAGGCCGGGGCAGCTGAGGGCAACACGGAGAGACCCCCTCCTGACCTGGTCAGCCGAGTCCGTGGGTACCTGGAGATGAGGATCCACGGTAGGAAAAGCCCAGCGACTTTGTTCTGTCCGTGTGCTGGAATATCTAAATCGGGCCAGAGTTTTTGTTACCACTACATGGGAAAATTTAAAGCTACGAAAGGAGGAAAAAAAAAACGAGGAACAATGTGGCTTAAATGTGGTGAGCGTGCTCCGCTGCCCTCTAAAGCCTGAACTAATGACTGGAAAGTCAGAGGCTTTGGGTTAGGAGCTTTTCAAACCGTGTCTTAGATCTTTATGTATTAACATCACATGCACAGACTCAAAAAAGGGTCCGGCTCCATATCTGGGTCTGATTCAAGCGTGTATTGTTCTATGCACTATAGAGAAACTAGCAGCTACACACAAGCTCTAACTCTGCACCTCCCGAACTACAGGCAGTGTACAACTACAGTGTAAAAGCCAAGTACTGAATAAGAAAGAAAAGACTAGAGGGATAAAAAAAAAAACAGAAATGTTGGTATATAAATTAAGAAAATTTACTAAATTTGCCGTATAACACTGAAAGGAACAGGAGCAGAACATTGGTGTGCGGTATTGGTGCAAATGACAGAATCCTGCAATAGCAGCCAAATATAGACTCAACTATCCTCATTAAGTTGACATGCATCTCACACACACACACACACACACACATATACACACACACAATGCCATGACTCTGTATGAGACCCTCTGAATCTGTGTTTCAGATATCCCGCTCAGGCAGGTCGTGGGGGAGGAGTGCGTGGCCTTCATGTTGAACTGGAGAGAGAATGAGTACCTGACGCTGCAGGTTCCCTCATCGCTGGTGAATAACAACCCTTACATCAAGGTAAAGACGCCACTTCCAGCTGTGGGATGAACGGAGCTCAGCGCCTAAAAATAAAAAGCTGGACTTAATACTGGAGTTTAGATTGGCCCGCCTTAATTTAGGTTAGCATGACTGCTACTGTGTGCTGATTGGCTGGCGTTACTGCTTCCGAGTGCTGATTGGTTGGTGTTACTGCTACTGTGTGCTGATTGGTTATCATTACTGCTTCCGAGTGCTGATTGGTTGGTGTTACTGCTACAGTGTGCTGATTGGTTGGCGTTACTGCTTCTGAGTGTTGATTGGTTGGTGTTACTGCTGCATTGTGCTGAATGGTTGACGTTACTGCTGCATTGTGCTGATTGGTTGGTGTTACTGCTACTGTGTGCTGATTGGTTATCATTACTGCTTCCGAGTGCTGATTGGTTGGTGTTACTGCTACAATGTGCTGACTGGTTGGCGTTACTGCTACTTTGTGCTGATTGGTTGGCCTTCCTGCCAACCAGTCTGTGAAGCAATCATGGACATACCTCAGGAGGGTTTATTGAAGTTGAAAATTATGGTCTGTGTTCCAGAGAGAACGGTTTGTCTGTATGATGGCTCATGTACAGTCCAGCCCTCCGGTGTTGGGCTGATTTACTGGGAGGCTGTTCTTCACCGCACGTTCTCCGGCTGTATCTTTTCTCCTGTGTAGCTGGGGCAGCTGCTGGCCGCCACCTGTAAGGAGCTCCCTGGTCCTAAAGAGTGTAGGCGCACAGCTAAAGAGCTGTGGGAGGTGGTTGTGCAGATCTGCTCCGTGTCCAGCCAGCACAAGCGCACCAGCGACGGCCGGGTCAGCCTCATCAAGCAGAGAGAGTACTCGCTCGGCATCCTGCCCAGGTAAGGGACGCGGCTTGGCTCAGTGTGCGTTGAAGTTCACCCACAGGTGGAATTGTAGGCTGGAAGCAGAAGGCCAGTACTCTGACACAGATGTGGTTAAAGTCCCACCTTTCCAGGACACGTTACCAAACACACAACCAAACCATTTACAGGTACCTTCAGTTAGGGGGTCTGTCCCAAACCCTAAACCTGCACACCTGAAAATAAATAATTTTTTTTTTGTTTGTTTGGTTCGTGCAGTTGAAATATTTGGATTCCCAGTGTGTGCGGTTCTTACTGAAACTGAGTATTTGTCTGTAGGCGGAGTCATATTTTAGTCACGTCTGCATTATAGAATTTGATTGTATTAGAGGTTTTAGTTCTAATGTCTCTTATAGCTAAATTATTTTAGTCTAAACTGAGAAATAACTTTGGCATCTCTCTCCTGTCTCTCGCACGCTCGCTCTCTCTCTTTCCATCTCCAACTCTCTTTTTCTTTCTCTCTCTCTCTCCCCCCTCTCTCTCTTTCTCTCTCGCTCTCTTTCTGTCTCTCTCTCTCCCCCTCCCTCTTTCTCTCTCTCTCTCTCTCTCTCTCTCTCTCTCTCTCTCTCTCTCTCTCTCTCTCTCTCTTTCCATCTCCAACTCTTTTTCTTTCTCTCTCTCTCGCTCTCTCTCTTTCCATCTCCAACTCTCTTTTTCTTTCTCTCTCTCTCTCTCTCCTCTCTCTCCCCCTCTCTCTCCCCCTCTCTTTTTCTTTCTCTCTCGCTCTCTTTCTGTCTCTCTCTCTCTCTCTCTCTCTCTCTCTCTCTCTCTCTCTCTCTCTCTTTCCATCTCCAACTCTTTTTCTTTCTCTCTCTCTCGCTCTCTCTCTTTCCATCTCCAACTCTCTTTTTCTTTCTCTCTCTCTCTCTCTCCTCTCTCTCCCCCTCTCTCTTTCCCTCTCTCTTTCCATCTCCAACTCTCTTTTTCTTTCTCTCTCGCTCTCTTTCTGTCTCTCTCTCTCTTTCTGTCTCTCTCTCTCTCTCTCTTTCCATCTCCAACTCTCTTTTTCTTTCTTTCTCTCTCTCTCTCTCTCTCTCTCTCTCTCTCTCTCTCTCTCTCTTTCTTTCTAGGAGTAAATTCGTGACCTTTGTGAGAAAGCTGAGGGTGAGTGTTGGAAGCTCCTACATGTGTAAATGTTGTTCAGTCTGATGCTCTTGAGTGACTGTATGAAGCTGATGGTGATGATCCCTGCGTTGTCTTGTCCAGGAGCCTTTAGTGCTGACCACTCTCATCTCTCTCTTTGTGAGACTGCACAGTATCGTACGGGTGAGTGGACGTCATCTTTCCCAGCAGCCTCAGCCCTTTTAATCTAAACCAGCTCGGAGGAGGATATTAAATACAGTGTTGTTGATCACGCTCTTCTAGGATGACATTGTGAACGAAGTGACGGCAGAACATCTGTCCATATGGCCCAGCTCCCTGGCCAAGTAAGTCATGGCCGTCTGGCTTTTAAAGATTAATTAATTAATATTGTCACTGTCAGAGGCAAACCGCATTTGTCCATTTTTAAAATTCTGTTCTTAAGAAAGCTTTACTTGAAATGTGCCTCTGCACGGTTGTTCCCAGGCCGAGATGGGTCAGAGTGAAGGGTGGAGCTGAACTGCTGTGGGCTGAATATGCCTGATATGTATTTTAAAGGTTCTGCTTTTGTGAGATGATGATGAACGGGTTGATTTTCAGGCGAGGGAGTGAGTGTGTGTGTGTGTGTGTGTGTGTGTGTGTGTGTGTGTGTGTGTGTGTGTGTGTGTGTGGTATACAGCATCTTATGTATGGGAGATTTGGAGACCTCTGTGGTGGAAGCCTGTAACTGCAGGCAGTGTTCCATCGTGTAGAACAGCTACAGGTCCAATCAGCACGGCCCAGGCATGCGCCCTACAGATCACAGTCCGGCATTAATGAGCTGTCCTGTTTAGAGGTCTCCAACACTTCAAAGCTGAGGAGGAGGAGGATGATGATTAGGATTTGTGAGGGTGAGGATTTGATTGAGCATTAGTGAGTACAGGCACTGATGGCGGAACATTGCTGTGAGGTCACGTATTAATGGTGGAACATTGCTGTGAGGTCAGGTACTGATGGTGAACATTGCTGTGAGGTCACATACTGATGGTGGAACAGTACGCTGTCTGTATCTGCAGTGTGTTTACCAATAAGCACCGTTCAGACAGTACCTGTAAAAGCACTGATGTATGGTGTGTGTATTCTCTCTCCTAGTATTCAGTCTGTGGATGTGGAGGCTGTTGTAGTAACAGTGAAGGAGCTGGTCACCTACGCTCTGACCCTCAACCCCAACAACCAGTCCTGGCTCATTACTCAAGCCGACATATACTTTGGTAAGTGTCAGCGAAAGAACTGTCTCAGCCCTGCCAGACCTCTCTGACTGCTCGCAGGAAATGGTCAACCAGAACGGCTTTGTGCTGGAGCGCCGAGGCTAA
Source organism: Prochilodus magdalenae (assembly GCA_024036415.1). NCBI lineage: Eukaryota > Metazoa > Chordata > Actinopteri > Characiformes > Prochilodontidae > Prochilodus > Prochilodus magdalenae. The sequence goes on along the minus strand of JAMWET010005431.1, from coordinate 47,721 downwards.
CGTAGCTAGCACAGAATTAATGTAAATTTTAAAAAAACAAAAAAAAACATAGGTCCTGTGTGCACAACTCCAGTCCTGGAGGGCCAGTGTCCAGCAGAGTTGGGTGTGCCCCCCCTCCCCCCCAATCAGTCACATTTGCCTCAAACAATTCAAAATCTGCATAGCTGCGTGGTCAAGATGTAAACAGTCTCTTTGAGTGGCTTGGTGTAAAACGCTCCATTCCACAGAGACCACACAGTCAGTACTGTTCACAGCGGTGGTGAAGGTAACCAGACGTCCCCCTCTACAAGCTCCCTCACAGAAAGTTACTACATGGCATCACTAGCAGTATGATGGCAGTGCTGGTTCACTGGTGGTTTAGATGGTCAATAAAACGTCTGTATGTGTGTTGTAGACATGGAGAACACTGGTTCCCTCCACCACCACCACTGTGAAGAACATCGGAGCAGCTTCACCTCAGCCCTCTCTAAAGTTATGGAGGAATTTGGGAAATAAGGGTGTAGCTCCCCTTCCAGACAAACCATGTTGTCATTAACCAGCACATAGTGAATGGTCCCCAGTGCGGTGTTTCTGAACCCGGTCCTGTGGGTCAACCAGACCGTCCTCGTCCGCACCAGAACCGAGGTGTTAAGGACAAATAGAGACAGTATGGGACACGTTTCTGTTATTAGCCAGTAATGACTCGTACTTACATTGTACTGATTGATTAATTGATCTGTCCCGTCATGCTTTGGTTGCACAAATTCTCTTAACAATTCAAACGGTTGTGAGATTAATTGTTGGCATGAGGCTTTGTTGAATTTTCTCATATGTTGGTTCCCTTCATCACCACTGTAAAGAAAATGACTTCAGGAATTCTGAAAAATTGGTGGACTTCCCCTTTAACACATAAACTAAGTTTTGATTGGGTGTTTTGGTCTGAATTGGCTCATAAACATGGACGACGGTACTGCTGTGTTCATAGACGCGGTATTCAGTCATGCAGGGTCAGAAACTACCTAACCAAGTCTATTCAAAATGACCTAAAGGGGAGCTCCACCCTAATTTTCAAATTTCTGATTGTATTCTATTAATACTGATGGTCTTTCACTCCTCCATGGTTTCTGAGCAGTGACCAACCAGTACTCTGCTGCCATGCACTACTACCTACAGGCGGGCACGGTGTGCTCCGATTACTTCACCAAGCCTGTACCTCCAGACGTCTACACCGATCAGGTACGCGCACCACAAACGAGGCAGGTAATTCTTTCCAGGGTTCCAGAAGTGGAACTTGTTTAGCCGGTAGTTTCTGTGCTGGCTTCAGATGATTTAGTCTAACCTGCAGTGTTCTAACTGTGACATGTTCTTACAGGTCCTGAAGAGAATGATCAAGTGTTGCTCTTTACTCAACTGTCACACCCAGGTGAGAAGGCGCGGTGGGCTAAAGCTGTATCCTACTTTAAAGGGCCCATATTATTTTCAGAGCACAGATGATCAAACGTGTAGTTTAGACGTCCTCTACAGTCAGTAAACTACCAGGAAAGGAGACTAGAACCTCTATTAGATCCAGTCTGATTAATCCAGGAGGCAGTGAGTGCAAAGATGGAGCCGACCCATAGCTTCTCTGTTTAGGTGAGTGATAGAGTTAATGATCAGAGCTGGATGCTGGCGGCTCTATCGCTGTTGTTGTAGTCATGTGGGGGCCGAGCTGGAGAAAACAGGGCACTGGTGACTGGGGACTCCCATGTGATCACATGGGAGATGATGCTTAGGAGGACTGGGACTCCCATGAGAGAGAGAGAGAGAGATCGAGAGAGAGAGAGAGAGATAGAGAGAGAGGGGCGAGAATGAGAGAGAGAGAGAGAGAGGAGAGAGATAGAGAGAGAGAGAGAGAGAGAGAGAGAGAGACTGTTTCGGTGGAGAGAGAGAGAGAGAGAGAATGATTAGGAGGACGGAGAGAGAGAGAGAGAGAGAGAGAGAGAATGATTCGGAGGACCGAGAGAGAGAGAGAGAATGATTAGGAGGACGGAGAGAGAGAGAGAGAGAGAGAGAGAGAATGATTAGGAGGAGGATGGAGAGAGAGAGAGAATGATTAGGAGGAGGATAGAGAGAGAGAGAGAATGATTAGGAGGAGGATAGAGAGAGAGAGAGAGAATGATTAGGAGGAGAGATGATTAGAGACAGAGAGAGAGAGAGATGATTAGGAGGAGAGAGAGAGAGTGAATGATTCAGAGAGAGAGAGAGAGAGAGAGAGAGAGAGAGAGAGAGAGAATGATTAGGAGGAGAGAGAGAGAGAATGATTAGGAGGAGAGAGAGAGAGAGAGAGAGAATGATTAGGAGGAGAGAGAGAGAGAGAGAGAGAAAATGATTAGGAGGATAGAGAGAGAGAGAGTGAATGATTAGGAGGACAGAGAGAGAGAGAGAGAGAGTGAATGATTATGAGGACAGAGAGAGAGAGTGAATGATTATGAGGACAGAGAGAGAGAGAGAATGATTATGAGGACAGAGAGAGAGAGTGAATGATTCAGAGGAGAGAGAGAGAGAGAGAGTGAATGATTCAGAGGACAGAGAGAGAGAGAGAGAGTGAATGATTCAGAGGACAGAGAGAGAGAGAGAGAGAGAGTGAATGATTACGAGGACAGAGAGAGAGAATGATTCGGAGGACCGAGAGAGAGAGAGAGAGAGAATGATTAGGAGGAGAGAGAGAGAGAGAGAGAGAGAGAGAGAGAGAGAGAGAGAGAGAGAGAGAGAGAGAGAGAGAGAGAGAGAGAGAGAGAGAGAGAGAGAGAGAGAGATAGAGTGAGAGAGAGAGAGAGAGAGAGAGAGAGAGAGAGAGAGAGAGAGAAAATGATTAGGAGGATAGAGAGAGAGAGAGAAAATGATTAGGAGGATAGAGAGAGAGAGAAAATGATTAGGAGGATAGAGAGAGAGAGAGAGAGAGAGAGAGAGAGAGAGATTCGAGAACAGAAAATGATTCGGAGGACCGAGAGAGTGAGAGGAGGAGAGAGAGAAGAGAGACGTGAATTTAGGAGGACAGGAGAGAGAGAGAGAGAGTGAATGATTAGGAGGAGAGAGAGAATGATTATGAGGACAGAGAGAGAGAGAGAATGATTATGAGGACAGAGAGAGAGAGTGAATGATTATGAGGACAGAGAGAGAGAGTGAATGATTCAGAGGAGAGAGAGAGAGAGAGAGAGAATGATTCAGAGGACAGAGAGAGAGAGAGAGAGAATGATTAGGAGGACAGAGAGAGAGAGAGAGAGAATGATTCAGAGGACAGAGAGAGAGAATGATTCGGAGGACCGAGAGAGAGAGAGAGAGAGAGAGAGAGAATGATTAGGAGGATAGAGAGAGAGAGAGAGAGAGAGAGAGAGAGAATGATTAGGAGGACAGATGAGAGGACAGGAGAGGAACTCAGGTTGGGTGTTTGGTCCGTGTGTGGAGAAATGTAAACCGTATGGTAAACGGGGTATCGGCTGAACGCTTGTGGAGGCGAGTATCAGACTCTATACAGCTTTAGGTATCGGCTCGGCTCTTTATAGAACCTCGGCCTGTTCTGTAATCCAGGCCCGGCTGACTGGGGCTTCTCTGGCTGTTGCAGGTTGCTGTTCTGTGCCAGTTTCTGAGGGAGGTTGACTACATGACTGCGTTCAAAGCTCTCCAGGAGCAGACCAGGTATGAAGGGTGAACGGAGAGGTTCAGTTCTGTGTTGGTTCTCCATTAACGCTGACCGCTTGTTCTGCCTTTCAGCCACGACTCGATGGACTCCTTCTACGACTACATCTGGGATGTGACCATTCTGGAGTACTTGACCTGTATCCTTTACCCTCTGTGTAAACGTGCTTCTCCAGAAATCCCGACTCGGGTTTAATCCTAACTCTCATTACACAGACATCCATCACAAGCGCGGGGAGATTGAGAAAAGGCAGGTCGCTGTGAGTATCCCACGTCTCAAATTTAGAGCTACGGCAAACTAACGGAGTCAGGTGACTCATGTGAGGCGTAGGTGGTTGAAATCCGATTGAAGTAACTCCCCGCCCAAAGCCCGGTCTGCCTGGCTGGTCCTTTTCGCCTTTGGGCCAGACACAGCGTCCATTATTATTCCCCTAAGTAATCTAAAGGTGGACTCGTCAGACCACAGCCGACGTCTCCACTGAGCTTCGGTCAGCTTCAGTTGAGCTAGAGTCCAGAAGGGTCAGCACTGTTACTGGACATTGTTGATATGTGACGTCCACTGTGTGTAGTCAGAACCTCTATTTGTAGATGAAGGTGTTGATGGACTACAGTTTGCCAAAGTGGGTCCATGTGGCAATATCATGGAGTCAGTTTGTGGTGCAGATCTGTCTGAGGGGTCAAAGGTCAGTTCATGCAGAGGGATAAATCCTTGAAATCTCTGTCTGAGGAATTACTCAGATTTAATCTGACTGGGTTACTCAAACGGTCAGATAATTTACGGATGAGTTTTTGGTAAAGTGGGGAACCTTGACCATCTGAACTGTTTATGAAGCTGGTTCAAACCGTCCTGCTTGGGATGTACCAAATATACAGCAACTGAAATTATTTGGCCAAAAAGTGATTTATTTTTTTATTTTTTTGCCTTTTATCGGCCAAAATATAAGAGAAAAGGCGATGACCTTTCTTAATGACTGTTGCCTGTCTCTAGTTCCTGGAAGTAGACCGGAACCAGAGTGTTATTCCCTTTCAAGCGTTTGAGCCACACAAAACTCCAGACAGAGTGAAGAACAGAACCGAGCCGCTACAGTGAGACAGACCGACAGCAGCTTCTCACACGTCACCCATGCAGCTCTCTCTATCCCTCACACACTGTGGGTGGGTGCGTGTGTGCACGCCCGCCTGCCCGCATCCTCCTTAAAATAACACGGAACCCTTTTACAACCCACAGCCAGTGTGGAGGGAGGGGCTGCGTCTCTCCCTCTGTGTGGAGGGAGGGGCTGTGTCTCGCCCCTCTGTGTGGAGGGAGGGGCTGTGTCTCGCCCCTCTGTGTGGAGGGAGGGGCTGTGTCTCGCCCCTCTGTGTGGAGGGAGGGGCTGTGTCTCGCCCCTCTGTGTGGAGGGGAGGGGCTGTGTGTGAATGCAGCATGTCTGCTGGGATGTATTTAAGCCATACTGTGCCGTGTTGGTGTGTCTGCTGGGATGTTAAGATGTTTAGTGTTCAGTAAGTGTGTTTAGTCCGCAGTTCAGTGAACAAAAAAATGCATCCCTGGCAGCAAAACAGTTCTGGCCCACATTCCCCATTTCCACCTGGTCCACTTGCCTGATGAGTTGACAGCTCTGCTGCACCTGTGGATCTGTTTTGGGACAGGTGGGCCAAATGCATGTTGTAACCACCTTGGCTCACAGCAGGCCGCCAGTGCCATATCCGTGCCGAACGTGGCCCACATCCGCTTGCTGCTATCTGGGATTTCACCGGTATCGTTTATGTAGTGGTGAAAAAGTAAAAAGGCAAAACTTATGGAACACTGAAAAGCCTTGTTTGGTATTCGGCTTCTGCCAAACGTGTACATTTTGGTGCATCGCTAGTTTTCGCTGTCCGAGCGTAACTGCATCCCCACGCATTTGGAATATTTCAGTGTTCCTAGTCTCGCCCTGCTCCTGTTCTCTGTGTGTGTGCTGTAGCTGTTGGGCTCGAATGAAAATACAGTTATAGCAGCCACGACCTAAAGGGCTACAGTATGTGATTCATAGGCCAGCTTCTGATAACGACGCTCTCGTTTTTTTTTCTTTTTTCCCCAGATCAAGGCTATTGGACAGACGGAGCTGAACTCCAGTAACCCCGAGGAGGTCCTGCAGCTCGCTGCTCAGAAGAGGAAGAAGAAATTCCTTCAGGCCATGGCAAAGCTTTACTTTTGAAAGACCCTCTCCGAAGACCAGTGTACATTTTTTCCTTTCTTATTTTATTAAAACACAAAAATAAATACCATCAGTAACTTTTTATAGTTTTTCTTTGCTGCACATTTCTTGTACAAATATATATACATACTAGACCTAAACGATCTATGATCACACTATTATCCACATACACACTCACTTTTTATAAAGCTACAATCAGGAATCGCTTGCACCTTCCCGATCGGGCTTTGGGGTAATAATCATAAATACTTAATTTTCCAATGCCTGTAGCAAAAGAGGAAATAGGCAGATTCTGTACAAAGGTTCATCACATACTGTACATACTTCACAAAAAAAAACAAAAAAGATCAAGTTTTCAGGAGTTCCGATATTGGAAATGATTCACGTATTTTAAGACGTAGTCATTTTGGTCCTTTTGAAACACATTAGAATTACAAGCCTTTTCTTTTCGTTAAATACATTATTGCACGTTTGGAGTGGATGCACATGGCTGTAAAGGGCTTGGAATCATAAAATATTCTGGGGTGAACTATTTACACTGTCTAACCTAGGATATCAAATCATCTAGAGATTTAAAATTCATTTTGGAAGTAATGCTCTATCTCCCAATTCTACCACACGTTGAACCAAACGATCAAAAACAAGCATTTCTGCACTCTTATCTGGGCCAAAAACGTGGAAATAATAATAAAACAAAAACAACAACAAAAAGAAACACATCGAGTCACAAAAACGAAAGAGAAGCCCTGAGGATATGCTTTGTCCATATCTTCGGCAGATCAGTGCAGTTACTGATTGTTTTGAGAGGATAAAATACAGTTCAGTTCCTGGAATTTTTTTTTTTTTTTTTAAACAGACATATCGTTATATATATAAAGCTCCCTGGACAAAACAAACGAGTCCCCTCTGTGATGTTCTGGGGTACTTATGTGGAAATGGAAACCACAGTGCCCACACTGAGCTGCTGGAACGACCAGGCTTCCCCCCTTAGCTTGCCATCTTAACACAGCATTCCTATCCCGGTATTCCAAGATGACAGTTCTCGCATTCACAGGGCTGTAAACGTGACTGATTGGCACGATGAACATTCAGGACCATCTGGACTGGTCTGTGGGAACAACCACTAGAACTCCAGGGAAGGCATCCATCAAATCTGGACCAAGTGACCAGTTTTTTGATGGCTACATCCAGAAACCTGTCCAGTCCATGCCAAATCCAATCACAACTGTTTTTGGTGCAGGTACACTATTAGGTAAGGGTCAGTCACAGGGGACTCATTTTTTGTCCAGTGTGTATATGTGTGTATATATATATATAATATATATAACTAATACTAACACTCATGTTCATATCCCAACCTCAGTGTAATGCCTGTTAGCTTGTAGCCCTGGTTTTGGGCAGGTGCTGGCTCTGGTCCCTCAGCATGGGCTGGACTTCTCTGCGCTGCTGGGCGGTGTTGGAGGAAAGATCCCACTCGTACGAATACTGCATTTTTGCTGAGCTTCATGCTGTCAACAGAAACCCAAACAAAACAGAATTAGCACAACTGGTTCTGCGAGAGTGCCACGTTCAGCTAAACCGCGGGGGTTGGTTTCACCCAGGCATCAACTACACACTTCAGGAAAAACTTGTTAGCAAAAGCTAAATTAATCTGCTTCTTAAAATTTTTTTTTTTTTTTTAATTAATAAATAAAACCCCAAAAACACCAGTTTTCTCTTAACGGTTTTGCTGATATATTTACAAAGCCTCTTAGAGCAGGAGGGCTGAGGTAGGATCAGTCATGCTCCACACATCTGCTCAGAGACTTTTTGTAAATATGGGCCAATTAGACCAAATATTTAAATATAACTACACGACTGTATTATCAGTTTCCTCCACCATCGCTTCTAGTTCCTATTGCTTTATTTAAAGGTTTATTTATTTTAACCCTTTGGGCTGATTTAGTTTTGTAACTCGATGATCTTGATGGTGCTTTCCAAATTATGATTTCAAATTGAAATTAAACCCATCAATGTTGGCTTTTTTTTCACATTTCATGTGGAAACGCTTCATGTTCAGTGCTAAAGGTTTTTAATATGCCTACCAGCATGGAGAGGTAGTCGACGTGGGTCTGAATGTTGTGTCTGTCCTCAGTGGAAACTTTACTGAAGTTCTTAAGCTTCGCGCTCTCGTAACCCATCATGGTTTCTACGAAGGGAGCCATCCAGTTCACACAGCTCTCCACCGCCTCCCACGTCAAACCTGCCACAGGACAGAAAGTGGGTCAGTTTTCTGGCTCAGAGGCGAGTCTGGTTTATGGTTAGTTGCTAGTCTAATGTCTCAGACATCAGCCGGCAACCACTCTGAGGGGCAGAAACTGAGAAAGTGCTGATCTCCCTGTACTAGTTATATGTATCTGAGATGAATCTGTAGAGACACACAGTAAGAATGGCCTTTAAGCACCAGCGTCCTCTTACCTGAGACTTTTTGTACTATGTCGAATGATATGAAGTGGCAAAAGGCTGCGGCAGCAAGCACTCCGTACTTGAAATCCAGCGAGCTGATATCCAGGATGCACAAATCTAACAGCTAAAGAGAAAAGCTGAATTTAGAAACGGGCTTCACAGGGAACAGCAGGCCTGTGAATCTGTGAAGGTGAGAATGCCTACCTGTGTGATCTGTATGTAGGTTTCTTGAGAAAACTGTGGCACCAGTAGATTAGTGAAGTCATAGATTGAGGCCATCTGTATATAGAGCTTCATCCACGAGACCACCGTTTCAGGACAGAGGTCCCAATTTAATGCCTGTACAAGTAAACAGTAGATGTGTTACTGGTGAATGAAACATGAAGGCATATGTGTTGTAGGCATCTGTTACCATAACCACATTCACAGTGTAGTAGTCTATTCAGTACCAGTGTACTTTACAGATCAGTAATAAGCAGGTAATTATACAGTAATAAAATGTATGTAATCATTAATTAAATATCAGTTTCCTAGTTGTTACTAAATAATAAATCAGAAATCATAGTGAGTGATTGAATAACAGTAACAAGCTGTCCTTACCTAAAAATGAGCTGCTTATTTTATAGTTCTGTATGTTTAATAAGTGAGCAGAGACGGTCATAGTCTCCTCTACTCCTGGGTAACAGTGCGTGTCTATAGGTGGGCCTACATGTGAAGCACACGACCGTGTTGAGCTGATGTTAGGAGCTGATGGAGGTGCGGTACGTTTGGTTTTTATGGCTCTAATTTAGATTCACTGTAATGACTGCCTGTAACTCACACGGTGTCGGACCACTTCAGTACATACCAGGTCCGACACCAACCAGAACCAAGATTCATCAGATCATTACAGCAGAGCTGCTAAATACCTCTAACGTTATATATTATATACATGTACTCAGTTATTATTCTCTCTTAGTGATCATTAGGAACTATAAAATAAGCAGGTCGTTTAGGTAAAAGCTATTTGGTCCTGTTTTACCATTTTATTAGCAAATACTGATAGACTATTCATTTATTAATGACTAGAATATTCATAGAATATTTGAGACAGTGTTTGTTACTCGTGTGTCTCTATTACATCACTGCCCTGTTACCACTTATTAAACATAAAGAACTATAAAATAAGCAGGTCCTTTTCCAGCAAGTACAACTTGTACTATTTTATATTGGCCTGGTTAACTCATCACCATTTATTAATTATTATTTAGTAATAACTTGGAAATTTACATTTAATTAATGATTAAATAGAAAATATTACTGTATAATTACCATATAACTTATTAATTACCCATCTGTAAAGTGCTACCGTGACACACATACATACTTTTAACATAATAAGCTCCATCTGTAGGATCTCCTCTTCTAAACATGCTCCATCGGTGACGTAGGCCAACTCGGCAATTTTAGGTGGATAAATTTCCTGAAAGAGGAACAAAGCCGGACATTCAGACTCCATCCTGCAACAGCAGCACTAATCCGCACTACTCAGGCAGAGCAGTAGGTGACCTGGCCTTCAAACGGGACTTTACCTCGATTTTAGAGGCGATGAAAAGTGCTGTGATGCCAATGAGCTGCAGCCGCTCCTTTTCCAGATCTTCTTGGGTGAGCATGAACCTGTCGAAGAAGTCCTGCGCCAGGTAGAAGGTCTGTCGGTGAAGCACATAGGCCTCACATACCTGGACACAGAGGACGGTTCAGGGTGAGTGTACTGTAATCGTGTCTTCACTTTCTTCTTAGGAACCAACTAGGTTCATCATTAAATGTAAACCAGGCCATTTCCAGTGGTCCGCTGTAGACCGAACTGTTTACAGGGGAGGTGATAGGAACCAGACGTCTGAGTCTGAAGCTTCCACACAGTTATAAGTGGAGGCTGTGGTCTTAAATATTACACCCATGGTGGAGGGATATATGCAGGGCACTGTGAGGCTAAATAGTCCCTAAAAAGAATATTATTTCCAGGTTTTCCCCATCATCAACATTCCACATAAACTCAGAAGACGTGTAGGTTCACTGGTGGTTCTAGATAGTAAATAAAATGTCTGTAAATGTGCTGTAGACATGGAGAACCTTGGTTCCCATCACCACCACTGTACAGAATCTTTGCACTGTTTCCCTACTATTGGCCATTTCACATGTTTACATCTGCATATGTATATATTATATTTATTATATATATTATATAATTATATGATACTATACTTAATTACTAGAACTCTTCATAACTAATTAAGGTAATTCCCATATAATTGATTATATTTAAATATAGTTAAGGGTGCACAATATCAGCAATTATTATGAATCAGTCTAGGATGCCCTAGGGATGCACCAATCCGATATTAGGATCGCATATCAGTTCCGATATTAATTAAATTAGCTGGATAATTAGGCTGATCCCCACTCTAATTCGCTTGCGATGTGTGCTATGCCACCAACGGCATGTTTGATGCTTGTGGGGTGCCTGTAGATGAACTGCTGCAGCTCAGTGAGTCTCAAACCGTCACGGTCGCTGTGATCACAGACCAGCGCTATGAGGTGAGCTAACTGTTCCCCAGCAGAAAGGACTTAAGAACTTACAAATGGGGAATCAAAGGCTGCCAAGAGGGAAAACGGTTTCCTCAAACGAAAAGGAACACCGACCCGAAAACTCTGCTTTAGCTGCTTGACTGCGCTCTGAAGAGAAGGAGAAGCAACCTGCCTCGAGAGGCCCGAAACCTTCCGCTGGCTAGTCACAAGAGACATGCGCACGTGGCAACATGAACTCAAGACTGAGCAACTAAGAGCCAGCACATTAACGCTTGAGTAGCGTGAGCTGCAGGTGTTAGCTTTTGCCGCTTGATTGCTCATTGGTTGCTGTTTTTCTCCCCCGAGTGGCCGGAGGTAGATCTGCAGAAACCTGAGACCTTACAGTAGACCTGACTTATGAACAGGAACAACAACATGGAGCGAGTCAGAGAGTCAGCTGTATGAGTACGCTTAGTAAAGTAGTGTGTATGTCAGTCCTGGTGCCGTACGTCGCTCCTACACAGCGAGGTATACGGTTTATTAAATCAAAAATTCAATTCATGCCGGGGATCGGCAGATATGCAAAGTTCATGTATCGGTGCTGGTATCGGAACAGGAAAAGCTGGATCGGTGCATCCCTAATAATGTCATCTATAGTCTGATCATTAGGGAATATGTACCTCCATGAGCCAATCAAGTAGAACCGCTCTCATCTTGGGCTGGAGTCTAGGATGCCTCTCCAGACTGCTTTTAGTGTGCTTGTATTTTATCTCCTTACTCAGCATTTTCACCCACACGTCCTCCGAGCTGCCCCAACTGATGAAGCAAAAGCAGAAATAGAATTTTACTGTGTGTATACAAAGCAGCGCAGACTGGACTTCCAGTCAAGGGAAACACCTGGAACGTAAAACCATTGATTAGCTGTCCTCGAACATTTTAGCCTACAACACTTAAGAAATATTTTTTGTTGACTTAATAACGGATGTAAGTCAGTGAAACAGTCAGAAAACCCGTTTCAATGAAATGAAGTGAACTGCCAGATCTACGTCACGTCGTTTGTTCGGTCAGTGTGATCTTGCGGAGTAAAACTCAACATCTTTCCTATTGGCTACTGCCATCATTTGCATCCTGTTTACTTTTTTTAACCCACCATCTTTGTGTCATCTTTCCGGCTGGCCTGCCTTCTTACATTATGTGTGTTACTTCATTATATCCCATAATGAACTGCCTATACACACACAATGCCGTTGGCTGTAAGGGCAAGTTACCATGCCCCCTACTGCTGAGCTAATTCTGAAAACAGCTCCGTAGCTCAACCCAACTTCTTCTACTTTCATTAGTCACCACATTAAGCTGAGTATGATTAATATAGAAAACGATTCGTCCAGCTCTTTAAAAATCATGTGTGATTCATTTGAATTCACAAGAGTACTTATTATTTAAAACTGGATCTTACAAGTCTTACAGCATGTTCCCACTTAGCTTAGCATTTTCAATGAAACCCAACATTTCATGAACTCATGATCAAGTGACGATTGTTTACGGGATGGCCTGTGCGACCAAATATAGTGATTATGCTGTCAGTGTGTCAGTAAGGGGGTCGCTGAAAGGTAGTATGTGTGAAAGCTGGCAGCTGTGTGTCATTTGAGGTGACATTTCGTGTGACAGCGTATAACAGGTCAGGAAACAGTCCTAGAAAACGACTTCCTAAATCAATTTCTGTTAATATCACTGCGTCTCTGGTTTAAACGCATCTACTTTCATTTCTAGAATCATCAAACCCACAACCCACCGTAATCAAGAGTCATCAATGAAAATGGCTGAGGAAGCTGAGATGCCAACACGAAGGATTAGCTTCACCCAAAGCCGTCTGCAGCTCCCAGGAACAGTAATGTAGGTGTAATAAATGCTTGGCTATTCCACATCATACCAGCCTGTGTTTGTGTTTGTTTATTCGTGTTTGTTTTAAGATCATAAATGACATCATCTGACTTGTAGGAATTACTGACCTGAGATGCGGCAGAGGAGATGGCCGAGCGCCCTGCAACAAGCCTGGCTGGTCGAATGCATCCTTTAGACCCTCCATCGGGGTTTCAACCAGGACCTCAGCCTTGCATGCTCCTTCCTGCACCCATAGATTCTAAAACGGTGGAGAAGCAATAAGGTTGATATCAGCAATAGCGAAAACAGTGAACACGGCTTATAACACATAATTAATGATCCCTGGGGATTTACCCTCCTTCGCTTTCCTAGTGCTGTGTGCTCAAGGGTAAGCTGTGAATGTTCCAATTGTCACACTTCTCAGGATGGGAACTGGTATCTAGAACCCGTATTAAATTTATTTTACCCACTGAGCGGTCCTACCTAAAATCTGCGTATCGTTATTACAGCGTAGTAACACGATGCTTTAAACACTTCACTGCACCGTATAAGTTGCAACAGGGAAATCTGTTGAAGCTTCACCCTGGAGTTTTATGCCCAGAGCTACAGCTGCATTTCTTGCGTCCCAGCACTTCTGTCACACTGGAATTGACCCTGGCACTGTTTGTCGTGTTGCTAGTGTTGCACCAGACGCAGCCAGAGCACCCAACTGAGATGCATCTGTAACAATCTGGATGGAGTTGCCAATTTCAAACTACCTCCAAATGCACCTATGAATCTGATGGGCAGAACCTATATTCAGTGTGGTTTGTTTTGTTGTTCCAGGCTATCAAAAATGAATCTGTATATGCCTAAAACCAGATCTGGTGCAGGCAGTCTGAACAAGGTCGTTGCAAACGCCAAGTGGCAGCCTCTGTTAGAAGACCATCCCCTGCTAAAGGAACCCCCCTCTAAATCTTACACACCGCTCCTTTAAAAACACAGGAATATGGGCCCTTTAATGGAGATGTCTGGGTTAAAAGCTCACCTGAGTTTCTCCATTCAGCCTCTTGAGAGTTTTCTTCCTGTTGCACTGCTGTAAGAGCATACAAGGACGAGTTAAGGCCAATGCCAACCCACAAAATAAGGCAGTCACGTAATAAACAAGCTATGCAAAGATCTACAAACCTCCTTCTTTATCTTTCCAATCTTATCTGCATGCACGCTTCCATTGTCGTGTTTAGCTTGAAGTCGGCCACTGCATACAAAGTCAACAGTCAGTGAAGTTCAGCTAGCTAGCAAACAGCAGACACAACATATCCCAGAGAGCCTTTTCTCACCTTCTCCTGGTCATTTTGCTGTTTGTGTGGGTTTAATGGAATGGGAGAAGTCCTGGAAGAGGAAAAGAAGATATTAGCTAGCTGTAGTTAGCTGAAACTTAGCTAGCTAGCAAATGAAAACAATAGCCATCGCAGACCCTACAGGCTAGCTAGCTAGCAGCTGTACAAAATCACACTTCCTCGTCTTTTTAACGCGGTAAACTTATTAATTCCACTGTTTTGCTGTATATGAGAGTCTTGGTTATGTGTTATGAAAGGTTAGAAGGAAATACGTTCAAGGTTTTTGCAGTTTATCGGCAATTTCCGAAGCACGTACGCGCCAAAATGAACCCGGGAGATTTGCAAATAAGCGGGTGTTTTCAAAAACACTGTAGCTGATGCTTTTCAAAAATGAACCAAAACTGCACGATTTTGCAGCTAAACTCATTTGGATTTTGCAGGACTATGTGTATAAATGCATACAGTTATCAGTGCATGCTTAATTATGATTTTACATTCACGGAAATTTGGAAATTCACGAATTTCCCGTTCAGCTGGCGCCAGAATGGAACTTCTGGACCATTTAAGGTGGAGCGGGAAATTCGCCCATTTCAGCCTTTCACAAAAGCTATTTAAAATACAGGTTATTTACAGCAAAAAATGACTTTACATGCTACTTATAAAACCTAAAAAGCTGAAAACAATACTACTAATTTGCAGTTTTTGCAAGGTAACGTTAGCTTGACTAGCGAGCTAGCCGCGTTAGCCACCCAGCCAAAAGCACATAAAAGCATACACAACAAAACAAGGCAGTTTAAAGCTGCAGGTGATGAATATTACACTTACAGAAGGACTATTATCTTAAATAAAGGCAAATAGAAATTAAAAATCAGCCTGTCTTGCAGACACCCCCTCTCCAGCTTACCTTAGGCGGAGTGCAAATGAATGACTGGCGCCGGCGCCAACTTCTTTATACCGGGAGAAGCTGGCTGCATCCCAAATAGCACCCTGCTCCCTACGTAGTGCTCTACGTTGGCGGTGATATAAGTGCTTTTGTACCCAAACGGCGCTGAAATTGTTTAATAAAAGAGTCTTGGGTTCACACACGTACGCAGAGCCTAAAAATATTCAGTTTCCCATGTAGAAACCGACACTTTATAATAAACCAAGGGCACTACCTAGGGAGTAGGGAGCTGCTTGTGATTGAGACGCTGTATACATTGCTCTTGTGTGTCCCGCTTTTTACAAGTCCACTTCATCACGCGCTGTAAACTTTCCGGCGGAACTAAATCGTTTTTTTTTACAGTCTTGTTTTTAACCCGGCTTAGGTGGAAGTAAATAAATCGTGTGTCATCATTTCGGGCTCTATTGCGGATCAGATCTGTCCAATAAAAGCGTTGCTTTAATATTTAAAGGCTTATCGCTCTGTCAGCGCGGCTTTTCCTCAGGGGGAGGAGCTTCGGATCCTTCTGGCCAATTAGAGACCTGGGTCTCTGCAGCCACGTGCGCTTCGCTCAGAATGTAAACAAATGAGCCAGAGGAGAACACGTGGGTTTTAAACGCAGACATGAAAGTTTCTCCAATTTAGGGGGGGATTTAAGGGAGACATGCACCGAATTTTCAGAATCTCTTAGTAGTTTAGTCCTTGCGATGTAGAGTAATTGAGAGCTGGTATGATGGGAGATGGTTCAGATGTTCTGTACAGTGGTGGTGAAGGGAACCAGGGTTCTCCATGTCTAACCACTCTCTACTGACCGTGATGAGCGCCACCTCATTCCAATGTCCCTTAACCACCGTTAGTGGCTTCTGGAGGTCATTAGTGATTTTCTAAATAAACAGATCTAATACAATATCTGATCTGGAATTTGGGAGACATGTTTCCAGTAGTGTAGAGAATAAAACAGAACTGAGACATTTTGTTCCAACACAAACCCAGAACCCGTACAACTAGAGACACTGATCACTTTCAGGTGGGCGCTTACATTTTACCAGAGCTGCATATACATATACATATACATATACATATACATATACATATACATATACATATACATACACGAACTTGCATTCAGTAAAAATGCACACAGACTGGATAGTTCATAGCATAAACAATATATTATATATTAACATATATATATACTGTATATACTGTCTGTGTGCATTTGTATCTAGTTTGAAAGGCACATGAGCAGAACGTATATCCATTATGCAGCATTAGTGCAAATGACAGATCTGCGTTAAATCACAATACTGCACTGCTTTCCGGATTCCGGAGTGGCTAGATTGACAGGGTGCAGATGTTGCATGCTAACTACTAATAACCATATTATCAGTTTACATTTATTAAACAAATATAATCAAATATCCATTCTGGTGACAGGGTTGAATAGTTCAGCTTTGCTCAGACAGGCAGACCTTTGTGTCTGTGTGTAAACTGATACTGTGGAGCAGCCAGAGCACCCAGCAGAGACGCCTCTCAGACGCCTGGGACTGCATCTCAGACTGCCTCCAGATGCACGTCTGAATCTGATTGGCGAAACCTGAATTAAATGTGGTTTGATTTGTTTTGGTGTTGTTCCATCAGAAATCAGTCTGGACGTACCTAACACCAAAAATCTGCTGTGCTTCAGCCCAGACTGAACGAGCTGACTCAGAGCCTGTTTACATGTCTGATGGTAACAGTGGAAAGAGCTGTCTGTGTAAGATGAAGATGGAACAACACCTCAACTCTTCTCCTTTCTAAAAACACTCAACACTCCTCCTATAACACTATACACTCCTCCTATAACACTATACACTCCTCCTATAACCCCCAACACTCCTCCTATAACACTCAACACTTTCCCTAAAACACTCAACACTTCTCCTAAAACACTCAACACTTCTCCTTTCTAAAAACACTCAACACTCCTCCTATAACACTATACACTCCTCCTATAACCCCCAACACTTCTCCTAAAACACTCAACAATCCTCTTAAAACACTAAACACTTCTCCTAAAAGACTCAACACTTCTCCTAAAACACTCAACACTTCTCCTATAACACTATACACTCCTCCTATAACCCCCAACACTTCTCCTAAAACACTCAACAATCCTCTTAAAACACTAAACACTTCTCCTAAAAGACTCAACACTTCTCCTAAAACACTCAACACTTCTCCTATAACACTATACACTCCTCCTATAACACTATACACTCCTCCTAAAACATTCAACACATCTCCTTTCTAAAAACACTCAGCACTTCTCCTAAAGCACTCAACACTTCTCCTAAAAGACTCAACACTCCTCCTATAACACTCAACACTCCTCCTAAAACACTTAACACTTCTCCTAAAACACTCAACACTTCTCCTAAAAGACTCAACACTCCTCCTATAACATTCAACACTCCTCCTAAAACACGCAACATTTATGCTTTCTAAAAACACTCAACACTTCTCCTAAAAGACTAAACATTCCTCCTATAACACCTCAACACTCCTCCTATAACACTCAACACTCCACCTAAAACACTTAACACTTCTCCTAAAACACTCAACACTTCTCCTTTCCTAAAACACTCAACACTTCTCCTAAAAGACTCAACACTCCTCCTATAACACCTCAACACTCCTCCTATAACACTCAACACTTCTCCTAAAAGACTCAACACTCCTCTTATAACACCTCAACACTCCTCCTATAACACTCAACATTTCTCCTAAAACACTCAACACTTCTCCTTTCTATAAACACTCAACACTTCTCCTAAAACACTCAACACTTCTCTTAAAACACTCAGCACTTTCCCTTTAACACTCTACGCTCCTTCTATAACACTCAACAATTCTCATAAAACACTCAACACTTCTACTAAAAGACTTAACACTTCTCCTCAAACACTCAACACTCCTCCTAAAACACTGAACACTTCTACTCTCTCTAATTGACTGTCATTGCATTCTTCTCTCTAACCGTCACTAACAGCTCTTACTCAGAGCGGCCTATGGTTTTAAACGTTCTCTGTTTGTTCTACCCGGGCTGGGTGAAGAGGACGGGTTCCCCTTTTGAGTTTTGTTTCCCTGTGAGGTTTTCCCCTCTTGCTCTAAAAGGAATTTCTCCTTGGCACTGTCGCCTCTGGCTTGCTCACTGGGGCTTGGAGCCGGATTCTCCGCACAGCTGCTCTGTGACACCACCTGTTCTGAAAAGTGCTATATAAATACATACGGCTTCATCAGAAGTTCAACCTAGTCCTACAAACAGCTCCACAGAAACGCTCACTGTCTCACTCTGTAGTCCTCTCCACCTCCGCAGTGCTGCTGTCTCCATCTCTGTGGGTGGATGAATGAAAACATCAGGCTCGTACCCAAACTGTCTGATTGTGAAAGTGCTGAATCTGTTTCCCGTACTGGTGAATGGCCTTCCCCTCACACGGTGCCTGACTTCAACAGCGTTTCAACTAGGGGTCAGCTCAGCTGCTCAGGTACTGTTAGTTCGGACCCCCAAGAGTGAGCGCACGTCACTGATACCCACTCTCGATAACAGTATCAATCAATATGAGCTTTGATAATAACAGTGCTAGAGTGGACTACGGTGCATCAGACATTCAGCGAGCAGTGAGGCCTCCATGAGTCACGACTGACGAATCATCCACCACCCACACCATACCTGCTCTGTGGTGGTCCTGTGGGGGTCCTGCCCATTGAAGAACAGGGTAATACAGTATACAGAGAAACAGATGGACTCCAGTCTGGACCTGTACACCTACAGAGTGCTCCTACACGGTCAGTGGAGCTGATATAGTGGATAACGCAGGTGTGGATGTGTCTACTGATGTGCCCAGTGAGCGTACATGCCTTCCCTGCCAGTGTTCCTATTAAATGTGATGGCTGGAATTGAGAGGGCGTCCTGTGTGTTAGGAATTTTGTGTGCCTGCTCTTAGAGAGAAAGAAAGAGAAATGTTGGTGGGAAGTTGGTTCTCTCTCTTGCTGTGCTGCTGGTTTTACTTCCTCTGTTTGTTTTGCAGTACGTTTGGTTTGACTGCATGGAACATGATTGGGAAACCCTGCAGTCAGCTCTTACCTCGGCACTGGGAGAAGCTACTGTTCCTCTCCGGTCTCCATCTACAGCTGGGACACAGGACCAGATAGAGGTAAGACTTTTTTCTTGCTCGTGTGTAGGAGTTCAGAAGCCTGAGGCAGGAACAAGCCTCTCCACTGCACCTGTACTGTACAGAGATCGAAGATGATCCAGACATGCTGGAACATGAAGCGACACTGACAGTGGTGGACGAAGTACACAAACCCTGTAGCTAAGTTATAGTACAGATAGTACCATAGAGGACACCATGTAGTTCTACAGGTCCAGACTGTAGTCCATCTGTTTCTCTGTATACTGTACTACCCTGTTCTTCAATGCTCAGGACCCCCACAGGACCACCAGAGAGCAGGTACTATGTGGGTGGTGGGTCATTCTCAGGACTGCAGTGACACTGACGTGGAGGTGGTGTGTTAGTGTGTGTGGTGCTGGTGTGAGTGGATCAGACACAGCAGTGCTGCTGGAGTGTTTAGACACTGTGTCCACTCACTGTCCACTCTATTAGACACTCCTACCTTGCTGGTCCACCTTGTAGATGGACAGTCAGAGATGATAGCTCATCTGCTGCTGCACAGTGCACTGTGGGTCATCCTCTAGTTCTTCATCAGTGGTCACAGAGCCTATGGAATGACATGTTTGGGGTGGGGGGCGAGGGCGCTGCCTCCAGTTATCATAAAATAGAAAATCTCCAAATGTAGTCTTGTGCATTACCTGCTCTGCCCTGTAGATGGCACCAATACACCACTCACAATTATCTCCCTGAGCCGAATCCATTTTTAGAGGTGCAGGAAGTGCATAGGAAGTGTGATAGGAACTATTCTTATAGAATTGTATTCTTTGTCTATTTGGGGCTCAGTAAAAGCTGGACTGTGGGAATGTGCCTTAACTATATTGGACAGACTCAGCCTTAAAATGGGAATCAAATAGAGAGCGGGTTTGGTGTGAGGTGTGTACAGAGTGAGGGAGAGAGGGTTTGGTGTGAGGTGTGTACAGAGTGAGTGAGAGCGGGTTTGGTGTGAGGTGTGTACAGAGTGAGGGAGAGCGGGTTTGGTGTGGGGTGTGTACAGAGTGAGGGAGAGAGGGTTTGGTGTGAGGTGTGTACAGAGTGAGGGAGAGCGGGTTTGGTGTGAGGTGTGTACAGAGTGAGTGAGAGCGGGTTTGGTGTGAGGTGTGTACAGAGTGAGTGAGAGAGGGTTTGGTGTGAGGTGTGTACAGAGTGAGGGAGAGAGGGTTTGGTGTGAGGTGTGTACAGAGTGAGTGAGAGAGGGTTTGGTGTGAGGTGTGTACAGAGCGAGTGAGAGCGGGTTTGGTGTGAGGTGTGTACAGAGTGAGGGAGAGCGGGTTTGGTGTGGGGTGTGTACAGAGTGAGGGAGAGAGGGTTTGGTGTGAGGTGTGTACAGAGTGAGTGAGAGCGGGGGGGTTTGGTGTGAGGTGTGTACAGAGTGAGTGAGAGAGGGTTTGGTGTGAGGTGTGTACAGAGTGAGTGAGAGCGGGTTTGGTGTGAGGTGTGTACAGAGCGAGTGAGAGCGGGTTTGGTGTGAGGTGTGTACAGAGTGAGGGAGAGCGGGTTTGGTGTGGGGTGTGTACAGAGTGAGGGAGAGCGGGTTTGGTGTGAGGTGTGTACAGAGTGAGGGAGAGCGGGTTTGGTGTGAGGTGTGTACAGAGTGAGTGAGAGCGGGTTTGGTGTGAGGTGTGTACAGAGTGAGTGAGAGAGGGTTTGGTGTGAGGTGTGTACAGAGTGAGTGAGAGAGGGTTTGGTGTGAGGTGTGTACAGAGTGAGGGAGAGAGGGTTTGGTGTGAGGTGTGTACAGAGTGAGTGAGAGAGGGTTTGGTGTGAGGTGTGTACAGAGTGAGTGAGGGGGGGTTTGGTGTGAGGTGTGTACAGAGTGAGGGAGAGAGGGTTTGGTGTGAGGTGTGTACAGAGTGAGTGAGAGTTTGGTGTGAGGTGTGTACAGAGTGAGGGAGAGAGGGTTTGGTGTGAGGTGTGTACAGAGTGAGTGAGAGAGGGTTTGGTGTGAGGTGTGTACAGAGTGAGTGAGAGAGGGTTTGGTGTGAGGTGTGTACAGAGTGAGTGAGAGAGGGTTTGGTGTGAGGTGTGTACAGAGTGAGTGGGGGAGGGTTTGGTGTGAGGTGTGTACAGAGTGAGGGAGAGAGGGTTTGGTGTGAGGTGTGTACAGAGTGAGGGAGAGCGGGTTTGGTGTGAGGTGTGTACAGAGTGAGTGAGAGCGGGTTTGGTGTGAGGTGTGTACAGAGTGAGGGAGAGCGGAGGGGTTTGGTGTGAGGTGTGTACAGAGTGAGTGAGAGAGGGTTTGGTGTGAGGTGTGTACAGAGTGAGGGAGAGAGGGTTTGGTGTGAGGTGTGTACAGAGTGAGGGAGAGAGGGTTTGGTGTGAGGTGTGTACAGAGTGAGGGAGAGAGGGTTTGGTGTGAGGTGTGTACAGAGTGAGGGAGAGAGGGTTTGGTGTGAGGTGTGTACAGAGTGAGTGAGAGCGGGTTTGGTGTGAGGTGTGTACTGAATGAGTGAGAGAGGGTTTGGTGTGTGTACAGAGTGAGGGAGAGAGGGTTTGGTGTGAGGTGTGTACAGAGTGAGTGAGAGCGGGTTTGGTGTGAGGTGTGTACTGAATGAGTGAGAGAGGGTTTGGTGTGTACAGAGTGAGGGAGAGAGGGTTTGGTGTGAGGTGTGTACAGAGTGAGTGAGAGCGGGGGGGTTTGGTGTGAGGTGTGTACAGAGTGAGTGAGAGCCGGGGGGTTTGGTGTGAGGTGTGGAGTGTAGGGTGTATACTGGATTACCATGTCATGTAGAACCTTTCTGTGAGGGAGCTTTTAGAAGTGGATGTCTGGTTCCATTCACCACCACTGTAAACAACTCTGCTGGTTTCTCTAGAACACAGGGTTTCACACCAAACCCACTGACTGAATTTTTGAAATGTGTTTGGACTTCCCCTTTGAGACTGTTAATCTGACGTACGCTTTTTGGAATTTCCCATTGAGAATGAATGGGGTGAAAAAGCCCATGTTCATCTATTGTACTTCTGCTCAACGGACAGACACTCTATACATATACACCATCTCTGAGCTCGAATTCACTGTTGGTCTGACCTGCACTTGTCTGTTTGTCTTTTTCCCCCATCCCTCGTTCCTCGCATAGAGTCCCATTCATTTTCACCCCCCGTTCAAACCTACAGCCACCAAACTGCATGTCCTCACACGGGGGACACAGACATACTGACCTGCACTCCTCTATGTGCCATTTATTCATTGTCCCATAGACTCCCATTCACTTTCAGCATTCAGCAACACATTAGCAGCCGGCTAGCAACAAGCTTCACCTGCACAATCACTTCCGTTCTTCCTCTTCTGGTTCTTATTATCGTTTAGGTTACTTTGCTTGTGTTGTTTCGTACATGTGCAGACTACGAAAGCCATCTGCTATAAGGACGCAAAGAACAAGACCTCTTCTCATGTTGTATGCTGTAAATCTGTGAGGAAACGTGAAGGTGAAACGAGCGCTGCTTCTCCGAGAGATGTCGTACAGGGGTGCTGGGATAGCCTATGCTGTCAGTGGCTTAGTGAACAGTAATGTCCCGCCACAGTGAAGAGGAGATCACTGTTGGTGGAACAGATCTCCTGTACCGTTTCCTGCTACGGTGGAGCTAAATAAATAAATAAATAAATAAATTAATTAATTTAAAAATAATAAAGCTTTTTTGTGACTGTGTTTCTGGGTAAGTGATTAAAGACGTCTCGAGGGTTAACAGATGAACCAACTAGAAGTGGAATTACTGAAGAAGGAAAGGCTCTACAGAACGAAATGGCTCACACGTTCACCGAGTCATTCAGAGTGGTTGGGTCTGAAATGCTCCGTTCTAGACAAACTACTGAGTCACATGGATATGAATAGGCAAATGTCTGAGACGTTCTCAGAATTCAACTTTTGGCATAGTCCCCTCATGGTGGAGTGTTCCGTAGGCCACAGTGACACAGGCACACAGTCCCTATAGAGAACCTATACCCTTTAGATTACCTTAACCTCAGAAGACACGTGTAGGTTCACTGGTGGTTCTAGATAGTAAATAAAATGTCTATACGTGTGTTGTAGACACAGTGACCGTTGGTTCCCATCACCACCACCACCACCACCACTGTAAAGGTCATCCGACTCACTCACACCAAACCCACTCTGAAGGATTTCACTCAGCCTGTGAATTCTGCCGAAATTGTGAAAACGTGGGTGGAGTTCCCCTTTAACTGATACAGTCTTGTCCAGCATTGCGTTAATCACAGCGCATGTCTGTCTGGACTTCTGAGTAATTCAGCTTTGTTTTGATTGATGATCCTGCAGGTGGTATTGATTTGCTCTTTCGTCTGAAGTGTGGAAATGTGTTATGCTATATTAAAACCACCTCCAGGCGTTTATCGGTGTGAGGTGCAGATAAGCAGTGTGAACTGGTTTCGCGCAGGTGTTCACAAACCCCCGACTGACACCTTTCATCTTCACCACTATAATGCCACACCATGTGACGTGGGGGGGTTGAATGAAAGGAGGATGGAGCAGACTGCGCCTCTGCTCGTCGTGTTCCTCTTCTTCTCGATGATGACACCCTCTGTTCTGTAGGGCGTGAAGACTCGTCTCTGGGGTTGCGGAGAATGGAGGCCTTCAGGATCATGGGGGTCCTTATCATGGTGGTCCTTCAAGCTCTCGTCT
The DNA here is from genome assembly GCA_024036415.1 of Prochilodus magdalenae. Lineage (NCBI taxonomy): Eukaryota > Metazoa > Chordata > Actinopteri > Characiformes > Prochilodontidae > Prochilodus > Prochilodus magdalenae. The sequence continues at coordinate 23,916 of JAMWET010005431.1, read as the reverse complement.
GCTGTGAAGGTGTGTACATGATTATCTGTTGTATGTGTTGATCTGTGTGCTTGCTGGTAGATAATTTTTTGTGCTGTATGTTCTTTAAATGGCCAGACCAGCTTCTGGTTGTAGGCCGATGTTCAGACTCCCGTACATCCCTGTGTGGTGTACTGGTCAATCCAGGTAGTTCCCACAGACTTAGATCTGGGATTTTGCAGGCCAGTCTAGATGCTTCTGAATGTTCATCATGCCAATCAGTCACATTAGCAGCCCTGTGAATGCGGGAACTGCCATATTGGAAGACAGGGATGGGAATGTGGTGTCCCTCAGTGGATGATGATGAGCTATAGGGTTGTCCAGCAGCTCGGTGTGGGCACTGTGGTTTGAATCTACTGTCACCTTAACCCAAGAACCCATTACCATGTAATCAGAACACGTCCAGAACCTCACAGAGGAGACGTGTTCCGTCCGGGGAGTTTGTATTCCCCACGGCACCCTTTTAAAGAATGCAGAATTTCACCCCAGCCTAAAATGTAATAAGAAACATGGTCTCTGTGTTCGTCTGCTGGCCACCACACACACCGTACGTGTGAGGGAAAGGTGGTAAATCAATGGGAAACCTGTTCTGGGAGCCATGCGTGAGGGTCAGACATGCAGCTCCTGGTCCGCAGCCCTCAGGCGCTGCCTGTACTTCCTGTATCTTAGGCCCCAAAAGGGCAGTTCGCAGTTTGAGGGCAGTGTGTCAATGATATGGCCAATCTGCCAACCAGGTGTGGCTTCTTAGCTTTAGCCGCTACCTCGGCCGCTGGATAGCTAGCCGCTTGTTGGCTGACTGGAGCGTATAGACAAACCATATACCCTGCCCCCTTGCTGGCTAGTGACGGGTGATCTGTTGTCAGGTGTCTTTAAGTTTGCTCGGAATTGTGTGCTGATGAAAAGAACGGTGTAGGCTGTTTACGTCAAACTCCATGTAATCACACTCTGTCCGCGTCAGGGAGAAACCCATGTTATGAGCCATGACAGGTATATATATACGTCGTCACTGTCCAATAAAAGCAGGTATCTCCAAAATGGCAACTTGACAGGAGAGGGCAAAAACGTAATTTGAATGCAAGTCAATGGAACCAGACTTTTCATCCAAGCGGTTTTGAGGAATTTGTGTCGATCCATTCCTCATGAAATTTGGCAAGTGTTGCATAAAAGTCAACATCAACAAAAAACTGGTATTCATTGGACAACGACGATATATATATATATCAGCCATAACATTAAAACCACCTTAGCCCACCCACACTCTTTATCCATGTTATCAGCTCCACTGACCAGATAGTAGACTGACAGTCTGTAGTTCCAGACTGTGCTCCATCTGTTTCTCTGTATACTGCTGGCCTGAGAATCATCCACCAACCAAAACTACCCAGCCAGTAGTGTCTGTGGGCAGCTTCCTGTGGGGCAGCGTCCTGTGGGCAGCGTCCTGTGGGCAGCGTCCTGTGTCCACTGATGAAGGACTAGAGGAGGACCAACACTGCAGTGTACAGCAGCAGATGAACTATCGTCTCTGACTGTCCATCTACAAGGTGGAGCAGCAAGGTAGGAGTGTCTAATAGAGTGGACAGTGAGTGGACACAGTGTCTAAACACTCCAGCAGCACTGCTCTGTCTGATCCACTCACACCAGCACCACACACACTAACACACCAGCACCACGTCAGTGTCACTGCAGTGTTGAGAAAGATCCATCGCCCACATCATACGAGCTCTGCGGTGGTTCTGTGGTGGTCCTGTGGGGGTCCTGAGCATTGAAGAACAGGGTAATACAGTATACAGAGAAACAGATGGACTACAGTCTGGAACTATATGGTCGAGTTTAGATACAGGGGGTGGTTTTAATATTATGGGTATATATATGTGTGTGTGTGTGTGTGTTAGTGTGTGTGTATGCGTGTGTGTGTGTGTTAGTGTGTGTATGCGTGTGTGTGTGTGTGTGTATGCGTCTGTGTTGTGTATAAACGTTATGATGAATAGTCTGGTTCCACTGACTAACATTAAAAGTGAAGTATGTGGTTTTGTTTCAACAGCAGCAAATTACAATACAACAATAATGTTGTTCATGCGTCTGACTCATTATTAAAATCTGCGGCATTTAGTCGGCTTTCATCTAGAGCCGCTGAGGAAACGTGCTCTGCTCTCAGACCATTGCTAGTATCTTCAGGTCATGTATGATACGAGTTTGAGTACGTGCTCTTTCCTGAAGCACCAAATGACCTTCATAATAAATACCCATATACTTGCTTTATCAATGTATATAACTACACCTAACGTAGCTACATATTCATCTGATAATATTGTCATATTTAGCATGATATTATGTTCCATTATGTTTCACTATGAATTATTCAGCATCTGCTATTGATTACTCAGTATACACTATGAGTTGTCTATTGCATACATTGAATTATGTGAGTGAGCACTATACATTTTCCAATACCTATGAGTTACTGAGTGACCACTACACGTCATGCAGTAACTACAAGGAATTATTGACTGAACACTATGAATTATCCAGTAGCTGCCACTATATAACGATTTAGTATATACCATGAATTACTCAGTGTGCAGTATGAAAGATTTAACCTCTACTGTCTGTTTGTGTGGTTGGTGTAGCTCAGCACCTCTGCCTGCCAGGAACCCATCACCACATGTGGGAGACTGGGGTTTGATTCCCGGCCTTGGTGACTATACTGTGTTACACCAATAAGAGTCCTTGGGCAAGACTCCTAACACTACACTGGTTTACCTGTAATACGATTAACAATGTATGTCGCTCTGGATAAGAGCGTCTGCTAAGTGCAAAAAATGTTCAGTAACCACTATGAATTATGCAGTGATTATTATGAACTGTTCAGTATTCACTATGACTTACCCAGTGATTATTATGAACTGTTCAGTAACCACTATGAATTATGCAGTGATTATTATGAACTGTTCAGTAACCACTATGAATTACCCAGTGATTATTATGAACTGTTCTGTAACCACTATGAATTATCCAGTAATTAATAATAACTGTTCCGTAACCACTATGAATTATCCAATTATTAATAATAACTGTTCAGTAACCACTATGAATTATCCAGTAATTAATAATAACTGTTCAGTAACCACTGAGAATATATCAAGTAATTATTATGAACTATTCAGTAACCACTATGAATTAGCCAGCCATTATTATGAACTGTTCAGTAACCACTATGAATTAGCCAGTGATTATTATGAACTGTTCAGTAACCACTATGAATTATCCGGTGATTATTATGAACTCTTCAGTAACCACTATGAATTATCCAGTGATTATTATAAACTGTTCAGTAACCACTATGAATTATCCGGTGATTATTATGAACTGTTCAGTAACCACTATGAATTATCCAGTAATTAATAATAACTGTTCAGTAACAACTATGAATTATCCAGTAATAAATAATAACTGTTCAGTAACCACTATGAATTATCCAGCCATTATTATGAACTGTTCAGTAACCACTATGAATTATCCCGTATCTATTGTATATTGTATATTATTTAGATTCTAGTTTTGTTTATGTAATATCCTGTTAAAACAGCCATAGTATCAAACAGAAAATTACCCAGAATCCTCAACAGCTAAAAATAAACTTAGACGTATTTTGTGTTTATTGTGTCCCCTGTTGTGTCCATTCATGAGCCACCCCAGTTCCTCAAGGAGCCACATCTCACAGTCTTAGAAGTTGGTTTAGCAGGTTCTGCGGGGTCTGGACTCTGGGGTGGTCAGAGAACACCTGTAGCTTCCTAGTTCCCTTTTTTTCAGTGGGATGAATGAGTGACGTGACACTTAGTGGCCGTTCTGACTGGACATGGAATAAATGAAGCTGGGCTCTGAGTTACTGAGCTCATGTGACTGCAGGTGTGACTGTGTTTGTTGCCGTGTGAAGGGTGTTAAATGTGGTCATACGGTGGCCAGTGGTAGTTTTCTGGTGCACGAGTGATGTGGTTTCCACCTGGAGCCTCGTTCGCCTGAACTGGTGACCCACAAATGTCCTTGTGACTAAAAATCAACCTGGGATCCCAAAATGATTACCATGAACACCGTCTAAAGGACATCTTCCTTATATCTTTGTTTATTCTTTCTTTCCAGCATTCCGGAATCTCAGCACCCCGGAATCTCCGGATGGTCAGGAGGGTGAGTCGAACCTTGATTCTTTACAGACACTGATACTATAGGAGCTGTGGATTAGCCAGGGCCGGGACCTGTCTGTTCCCCTCAGTGTGAGATTTGGCGATGAGCGCTCTAGATAACAAACTGGGACAAACTGAAACAGACATCATGGCCTGAAACAAAGAGCAGAGTGGTCTTTGCAGAGCAGGGGGCTGTTTTATCAAATTCTGCAGCACTGTTCCCCCGCAGAGACGAGAGTGACAGGATGTGGCGGCGGTGTTGTGTTGTGGTGTGTTGCACTCTTTTAAGAGCCGGTGCAGGTGCAATCGCTCTTCCACTGTAACCTTTCTGTTTGTCGCAGCAGCAGCAGGTTTAGGCGTGGGCCATGCTCTGCTGTTCTTTCAGAGATGGATTTTGAGATAACAACTGAAAGTGCGATTTCAGCAACAGTGTATAACTTAGTGTTAAGACTGAAACACCCGCTGAAGATCTGAAAATCTGCACATTCAAGTTTAGCATATGTTAGCAAGATGACTTCACCGAGTAATGTGAGGCTGTTTTCCGCTTTCAAAGGGTATAAAAAGCTACTGTGAATTCACTAACTACCAGGAGGTATTCAGCAACTACTGTGAATTATTCCACTATGAATTATTCTGTAACCACTATGAATTATTCTGTATCTACTATGAATTATTCCATAACCACTATAAATTATACTGTAACCACTATGAATTATACCACTATGAATTATCCAGTAACAACTATGAATTATTCTGTAACCACTATGAATTATTCTGTGTCCACTATGAATTATTCTGTTACCACTATGAATTATTCTGTTACCATTATGACTTATTCCATAACCACTATAAATTATTCTGTATCCACTATGAATTATTCTGTGTCCACTATGAATTAATCCGTAACCGCTATGAATTATTCCATAACCACTATAAATTATTCAGTATCTACAATGAATTATCAGTAACCATTATGAATTATTCCATAACCACTATAAATTATCCTGTAACCACTATGAATGTATCCACTATGAATTTTCCAGTAACAACTATGAATTATTCTGTATCCACTATGAATTATTCTGTATCCACTATGAATTGTTCCATAACCACTATAAATTATTCTGTAACCACTATGAATTATTTTTTATCCACTATGGATTATTCTGTATCCACTATGAATTATTCTGTATCCACTATGAATTATTCTCTAACCACTATTTACATTTACATTTACATTTACGGCATTTAGCAGACGCTCTTATCCAGAGCGACTTACTATGAATTATTCTGTAATCCCTATGAATTATTCTGTATCCACTATGGATTATTCTGTATCCACTATGAATTATTCTGTATCCACTATGAATTATTCTGTATCCACTATGAATTATTCTGTATCCACTATGGATTATTCTGTATCCACTATGAATTATTCTGTATCCACTATGAATTATTCTGTATCCACTATGGATTATTCTGTATCCACTATGAATTATTCTGTATCCACTATGAATTATTCTATAATCCCTATGAATTATTCTGTATCCACTATGGATCATTCTGTATCCACTATGAATGATTCTGTATCCACTATGGATTATTCTGTATCCACTATGAATTATTCTGTATCCACTATGAATTATTCTGTAATCCCTATGAATTATTCTGTATCCACTATGGATTATTCTGTATCCACTATGAATTATTCTGTAATCCCTATGAATTATTCTGTATCCACTATGGATTATTCTGTATCCACTATGAATTATTCTGTATCCACTATGGATTATTCTGTATCCACTATGAATTATTCTGTATCCACTATGGATTATTCTGTATCCACTATGGATTATTCTGTATCCACTATGAATTATTCTGTATCTGTTGTATATTTTTAAGGTTCTACTGTATATTTGTATCTATGATAACTAAATAGCAGCTTCTGTAGTTATGAGAGAGAGGAACTGAGGTGTGGACCCAGGTACTGACCTAACGGGCTAACCATTTCATTGTTCTATCTTCCTCCAGCTAATCTGCTCATATCCCAGACCTCCAGTCCATGCTCCTGGATGGTGACCTCCACAGGACAGAATCAGAGTTCGTCTGTTTTCACAAATGGGTTCCTGAACCTCCTCGCTGCTCAAGTGTGTCAGACCCTGGGCTGCGGGGAGGTCTACGCCATCATCGCCAGCGCCGCAGACCCCAATGCTAGCTGCCTTACAGGCTGCATTTACCACAACAGGACGCTGCTCAACTGCAGTCACACTGCTGGGGGCAACTGCAGCGTCGCATCTGAAGTCGTTTGCGGTAAGAGCTCGGGGGTTCTTGAAAGTGTTGTGCTCAGATTGAAGGAACCGTCATGCAGTTTAAGAACAAAGGAGAGGAGGACATTAACATACAGTCACACCAGCGGCGAGTTCACAGAGGAGCATCTTCCTCTTAGACAAACAACCGACCATGGAGGCGCATCACCACCAGGGTTCCGGATAGCAGTATCCTAAGCACTCACCTAATACCTAACTTTATATTCACTTTATTTATAAATCTACTATAAAATATACTATACAATATAGGTATATTTAAAAATATATATAAATATATATATTAAAAATATCATGCAGATATATATTATAAAATATTATAGATTTTCTATATATATATATATATATATATATATATATATACATAGAAAATCTATAACATTTTATATTACAAATATATATATAAAACATGTGTCTCCATTTTTGGTGATTTTTACTTTTATGTCTCATTTGGTCACATGAGCTGCTGTCTACACTATATGGAAATTTTATAAACAATGGACCAACAGAAATGTCCCAAAGCTGCTTGGAAAGACGTCTGGTCCTATTGACTTTCATTCAAATTAAATTGGGTTTTTGTCCTCTCCTGTAAAGTTGCGATTTTGGAGATACCTGTTTTCTCTGGACAGCGACAATATATATATATATATATATATATATATATATATAACTGAAATAATTACCTTTGGCTCTATTTATTCACTTTCTATCTTGAAGTAATCCATTTTGTTTTTAAGTTTGGGCTTCCTATCAGGACTTTTCCTCTCTAATTATTTACTTTATATCTTAAAATAATAAATTTTGCCTTATAATATTGACTTTATATCGTGACATCATAGCCTTTGTACTCAAATTATTGACTCAATCACTTAAAAATAATCTTATTTTCTTGAAATATTAAAATATCTCATAATAATATCTCATTCTAAAATAATTACTCATGATTCAAATCCAGCAACAGAGAGTATTTTATAAATATCGAGAAATAAATTATTTCAAATTTTTATTTGAACAAAATGAGGCTAACCAACCTAGGAGAAACGAAATATATTTATTCTGACATATTTAAGTCAGTTTTTTTAGATTTTTTCGAGAGACTTATTTAATATTTTGACATACTGCTGCCAAAAATGAAGAAGGAGTGAAAACACAGGCGATGGGAATGGGTGGGAACTGACCTCCCACCCATTCCGAGGCACTGAAATCTTTTATTGAATAGTGCTGATGCTGTATCAGCATTCCGGTTTTCCAGCCTAATCCCTCTCAAGCTGTATGTGGAGGGAACGACTGATTGTCACAGACACGTCAGACTCAAACTGCACCCAGAACAAAAGCAGTGGGGCGTGGCTTCAGCTCCTCTAGGTCATGTTTACTGTTCTTTTACTGTTCTTGAAGGGAAATGACTCAAAACGATCATTTGTGGCTAGAACACGTTCCACCGACGGGGAGGACAGGGAGGGTAAACAGTAATACCAGAACCGCTTTAAGGTTTAATCAAGCTGTCTAAACAAATCGCTGCGTGGAATATTCCTTTCCTGGTTTCCTGTTTTGGCTCTATGTTCTGCTGGTTAGGTAAAGATGGTTCTTTGAGGGTTCCTTAGTAAAGATTATGGTTCTCCACAGAACCATGAACACTGAAAGACCCTCAGCTTGATTAAGCGATATGGTTTGATAGGGTTCTTCAGAGGATGTGCTATAGACGGTTCTAAATAGAACGTATTTAACAAGGGTTCCATAAGGCACCATAAAAGGGTTCTTCTATTTACTTCTGTTGACATAGCAAGAACAGCAGAACCCTTTTTGGTACTGTATAGAACTATATACAATCATTTCTGAAGAACCCTGATACAAAGATGATGCTACAAAGAACCCACCTATTCATGCAAAAGGTTCTATCAGTGTCCCTGGTTCTATATAGGACCATTTTCTATACTAAAAAACCCCTAAAGAACCATCTTTTTTTAGAACCCATGTGTCTGACTGTTAACCATGCCGTCATGAGCTTCATGCTGTACTAGAGCTCCTCTACTGTGACACTACGGCTGGACCTCAGAGACGAACGGGTTCCCCTTTTGACTCTTGGTTCCGCTCTGTGATTCTGCCGTATGCTCTTATGGAGGTTTTCCCTCTGAGTCTCGGTTCCTCTTGTGGTTCTTTCCGATGCTCTTATGGAGTTTCTTCTGTGGTGGAGTTCTGCTGGAGCTGCCTTCGGGACGTCTTTCTGGGTGTGCCTGCCTGATTGAGCTCGTATCTACTCTGAGGGCCTGTAGCTCAAATTAGAGAGAAGCATTTTACAGAATGAGAATTCCTAGAATTCCTAGAAAGCCTTATTCCTGGAAGATCCCACACTGTGTTTACAAAGGCAGGTGGATGTGCTTCACAGAGAAAAGTGAAATGAAGATCAAAAGAACAAATAAAGACCGAGTAAATCAAGTAATCGTATCAGAGAAGTGAGCTCCTGAAGAGTGCATGGGGAGATTATGCAGATTAACCTGGCTAAGGTGTTGATAGGTGGTTGCCATGGTATTCCTGGTGGCTGATAAAGTGTTGCTAGATGGTTGCTATTGCATCCCATATGGTTACTAGGGTGTTGCTCGAAATTTGCTATGATATCTCTGATGGTGGGTAAAGTGTTGCTAGGTGGTTGCTATGGTATCTTAAGCAGTTGATAAGTTGCACATACAATGTTGCAGTACAATTGGGCAGTGGTTATTATATTCCTGATGATTCCTTGGGTGTTGCCGAACAGGATGTTGGTAGATGGTTGTTATGGCATTCCTGCTGGCTGATATGGTGTTACTAGGCAGTGGTTATGGCAATCCCGATGGTTTTTAGGGTGTTGGTGGGCGGTTGCTGTGGTATTCCTAATGGTTGCTAGGGTGTCGCTTGGCCTTTGCTATGGTATTCCAAGTGGTTGCTAGAGGGTTTGCTTAGCAGTTGCTATAGTATGACAGATAACCAGTAGAGATATGAGAATAAAATAAAATAAAATAAAATAAAATAAAATAAAATAAAATAAAATAAAATAAAATAATAATATCCTATTGAGTATGTTACAATAATAATACTTTTTAAAATAGATTTATCTATATATTCTATATATTTATCATTATTATTATTATTATTAATTTACAATTCAGAGAAAAATAAATAAAACAGAACTTAAATAAAACCAGAATAACAAAGATGACACGACTAGTTATTAAGATTAGGCTTATTAAAGTCCTCAGCTACTGACACATTTAACCTGTATTTAACAGTCACTCCATTTGCGGCTCATGAGGAACTTTTGTTCCAGTTTGATGGATCATAGGCACGACTGCTGGTGTGCTGGGAAGTGAGGGAGAATTCTGTGACTGGATGTAGGATGTGCCACCGTGACTCTGTGGACTGCTTTCCTTTTACTGGCTCATATCAGTATAAATGACTGTATAGTGCGTTTCATATATGCAGGATGTGTATGATAGGAACCGGGGCGTATGGTTTGGGAATGATCAATAATAAGTTTATTACCCTGAGTGCTCTGTTCTGATCTCATTTCTATACAGCTGTGATGAACTGATGAATGAGGGCCAGTGTCCATGTGCTATATGAATATCTGAACTCCTTGTAATGCGTTCCTCCTGACAGCCGCTCCCTACATCAACACATCCTCCAGCCACTGTGTCTGGAACCTCAAATCTCCGAAAGCCGGTTCACCTGTCGTTTTGACCGAAGAGGATGCACGCAGGCTGCCCAGCGAGGTCTGTCAGAGTCTGGGCTGTGGAGATGCACTTCCACATAACCGAACCAGAGCGCCACCTAACAGCACCTGTCTCACAGGCTGCACCTACCAGAACCTCCACCTGCAGAACTGCTCCACGGTGCTCAGCAGTGACTGCTCACAGCTCCCTGAAGTTCAATGCGGTAAGTTATGAAAACTATGGTGACGTGAGTGTCTAACACCGCGTTCCTGACGTGCCCCACGGGCATTGTAAGTGATGTTGTAAGGTTGCTAAGGCATTGCTAGGTTGTTACTTTGGTATCTCAATAGTTGCTAGGGCGTTAATATGCCAATGGGTCAGCACCACTAGGTGACTGTTCTGGTATCCCAAGTCATTGGTAGGCTATTGCTGTATATCTGCTATGGTATCCCATACCCACTAGGGGTTGCTAGTGGGTGGCCTTTGATTGTTACAGTATTCCAAGTGGTTGCTAAGATCATGCTGGGTGGTTGCTATGGTATCCCATTATGTTGGCAATATGTTGCTAGGTAACTGCCTTGGTATTTCCAGTGGTTGCTAATATGTTGCAAGGTAGTTTTCATATCCCAAGGTTGAGGCCATCCCAATGGTTGCTAAGGTGTTGCTAGGTTGCTGTTATGGGGTCTCAAGTGGCTCCTAGTATGTTGATAGGTGGATGCAATAGGTTATTATGCTGGCAGTTGCCAAAGTATTGCTTGGTGGTTGCTGTGGTATTCCCAGTGGTTGCTAAGGCATTGCTAGCTCGTTGGTATTATATCTCCAACGGTTACTGAAAAAGCCACTACACACAGCCTATGTACTGGAGAATTAATGGATCCCCTGAAAAGAAGACCCGCAGGATAACGAATGAGTTGCAACTGACCCTTGTGCACATGTCACTCCAGGTAACCGCTTGGCCCGGCTGAGTGGAGGAAGCCACCACTGTGCTGGGCGTGTGGAGCTGTGGCGAGCAGGTCAGTGGGGCACAGTGTGTGATGACAGGTGGGACAAACAGGACGCTGACGTTGTTTGTGCTCAGCTGGGCTGCGGATACGCCATTTCAGTCTCGGGGCACGGTGAGCCTTATGGCCAGGGCAGAGGGCCTATTTACCTGGATGAGCTGAACTGTACAGGGAAGGAGAGGAGTCTGTGGGAGTGTCCTGCAGTCCAGGAAAACCACGACTGTGGACATAAAGAAGATGCTGGAGTGGTCTGTTCAGGTATGTCAGTGATACATGACTGCTTACACGTACACCTAATTGGGTGGAATGGATGACGGGGGCTTACTAAACTGACTAGCATAGAGAGGGCTGAGCCCCGGTTAGCCGGTAGATATGTCACAACATCACATGACCTTGTTAAACCAATGAAATGCAAGCCATGTTTTTGACACGGACGTGAGCCAATGGCACACATAATATTTTAGCTGAGTGAAGATTTTAAATAGCTCATCCCGAAAAGAGGACTAATCCGTGCATGTCCAGGTTCTGTCCGGCCTAAAGCATGATGGACCCTAGCATGGTGCTAGCTGCATGCCTTTGGTGAATGCCCTTCAGGTATCTATACATTCAGACAAAAGTGCATCACATAGCTTTAAACAGTGGTAGCAGCCAATATGAGTCAGAAACCACATAAGCTAAACACCCACATGATTCTAGGCTAATGTGTGCTGATTAGGACATGCGGTTAGCTTCATGCTAATCGGGGTGGTGTAAGCTTCCACTGCTTGCTAGCTACATTAGCCTTGTAGCTCCAGTGTGAAAACAAGAAGCCGTGAGACTACAAACATGTCTGGACTGTCTGACTACACCTGGGATATGTAGTTAAGTTATGATGTCATAGTTTAGTATGTGATCAATCTAAACTGTCATTTCTTCATCTCTCTGGCAACCTCATCCATGCTGAAGAGTACAAGGCTCTGAGACTGACCGGAGGACTGGACCGTTGCTCGGGCAGAGTGGAGATCCATCGTAATGGATCATGGGGAACAGTGTGTGATGACTCCTGGGACAAAGAAGAAGCTTCTATGGCCTGTGCTATGTTGGGCTGTGGGAGTGCGAAACAGTTTATGCGCTTTAAGAAACCCTTTATCCATAAAAATGGAACGCGCTGGTTTTATTTGTGTGGAAAGACCGCTACAAACCTGTGGGAGTGTACGGAGTTTGGTGCAGTCTACCTTCCTTTTTGCATAGGAATAAAAGCTGCAGGAGTGATTTGTAACCGTAAGTGGACCTGTCATTTAAATGAGCACTGTTTCGGACTATTGATGATAGTCTGGTATGTTCAGCATTTGGTGTTCCTACTAAATTTGCTGTTTGAATTTCTGTAGACTCTCTTGGGCTGCCTTTACCCACCACTCCACAGGCAACTACACCCGTATTAACAACAAGTAAGTATTCCATTAAGTAAACTGCTAAACATGTTGCATAGGATATTGAATTACAGCAGCGAAGCTTCCTAAAATATTAGCATTCAGCTAATAATCAGAATAAACATGTAACGTTTTGGCTTAGACTCAATACCAGACGCCTTGAGCTAGGCAGGTATGTCCGGAGACAAACATGTCCACTTCAGAATTGAATGGAGACGAATCTGAGTGGCATCAAGTGAAAGAAGCAAAGCGAGGCACTCTTATGGTCTTAGGGTGTTAACCACGTCAGTGGAATCAATGTTCCACTTCATCCCAAATGCGTACAGTGGGGTTGAGGCCTGGGCTCTGTGCAGGCCACTGGAGTTCCTCCACACCAAACTCCTGTACCCATGTCATCATAAAGCTTACTTTTCCCCAACCTGCTGCACAAACTTGGAACCATATACTAATGCATTGTGTCTTTGTGTGGTGTAGCATTAACATCAGCCTTGGAACTAAGGGTCTGAACTTAAACCCTGAAAACCCCTGAGACCATTATCCCCCCTCCACCAAACCTCAGACTATGCACATGTTCTCCTGGCCTGGACAAAGACCCCAGATTCCTCCACCAGACTGCCAGATTACAAAGCGTGATACATCGCTCCAGGGAACACGTTTCCAGTGCTCCAGAGTCCGGTGGCAGCGGTGTACACCACTCCACCCGATGTCCGGCACTGAGCACTGTGACTTTAGCCCGGCTATGGAGAGCCATAATTTCACAAGGCCCCTGATACTCAGTTCTTGTGCTGACATGAGTGTTGGAACCGAAGATGCATTGCTTCTGTAGCCGGCAGCCCTACTATGTGTGCTTGTGACCGCTTCACAGGCACTTCCATTTCCTAGTAATATCACCTACAGTTGTCTGGGACAGCTCTAGCCAAACCTTCAGGGACTGGTTGTGGCTTTCTTTGACAGTGCCAGGTCACAGAGCTTTCCGCTGTGAGCTATTCTACTGCCAGTGGGTGTGGCTGAAACACTTCAACATAATAATAATAATGGGATGCCTATGTTTTTTGTCCATACTGTCATTTAGTTAGACTGTCTTGGTAACTTACAACATAGTTACCCCATTCGTAATGTAGTGCTTAGGAGTTTTACATTTCCCTGCTTAGATAATAATGTAATCCACATAGTATATTTTAATGGATATATAATATTTAATTCAATTTAAAAAGTCAACTTTATTGTCATTATACAAATACAGGGCTGTAGAGTGTAACGAAACACAGTCAGGCTCTTTCTCCAGATCAGTATATCAATATATATATATATATATAGAGGTTGGAACTTATATAATAAAGTTCTAATATACATATACATAATATAACTAATATACAAGTGTACAGAGTGAGTGGAGAGAATACAGTGGAGGGTGTATGTGTTGTGAGAGCGCATATGTAATAATGGTAAGCAAGTTATATAACAGTGAGTTTATATACCGTGTCCAGTTATTACTCAGAACTGTAGGACTGTAGAAGGAGGTGTTATTGAACTTTGTGCCTGGGTAGTAGTTTTGGGATCTCTCAGACGTGTTCTCTTTCTCCTTTAAGTCCAAATGACCACAGAAAGATCCACAGACTTCTGGTCTCTGGAACTGCTGGGCTGCATTGGACTGTCTGGTGCGCTCTTGATTGCGCTCATCGCTAATGTCATCATGTGTTGCCTCGCAAAGAATAAAAGAGGTGAGTTTTCGTTTATCCGGCTTGGTGTGGTATCTCTTAACCAGCATACAGGGAGAGAACGTTAACAGCTGACAGTTTGTCTTTGCAAAAGTGTTAAAAAATATATTTATATATTTTTTATTATATGAATTTGATGTAAACTGCTCACTGGCCAATCCATACAGTCCATATATGAAAACTAATTAGCCAGTTCATTATTATTGAATAGCAGCACATTCACCATCATAGTAGCATATATATGGTAATGTGTATATATGTATATATATATATATATATATATATATATATATATATATATATATACACATTACCATATATATGCTACTCTGATGCTACAGTGCAGGGAATGTCTCGTTCCATGTGTGGAAAATGGCTCCAGAGCAGATGTTAATGATTGGCTAAAAGGAGGGACTGCATGTGGGCGTGGCCAAAGACCATAGTGTGAAGGAAGTAGCTGAATCTGCAGGTGTATGGAAGCGTACGGTCATATGGGTCTACCAGCAGTGGATAAAATCCCAGTCTACAGGGAATTCTCCTTGGAAGTGTGTCAGGGAAGGCCCAACTGTGCAATTCTCTGATGCAAGAGTGTCTGAACACTGATGTGGCTACACCCAGTCCATGTCAAATCCAGTCACATGTGTTGCTGGTGCTTGTGGAGGTGTTACCTGCTGTTAGGTACGTTTCAGTCTCAGGGGACTCATTCTTTGTTTGATTGAACAATGGTAATTTGTCTTTTTTGCCCTCCTGCAGTTTTTCCCTCAATAATAATTATATAAATCCACATCTTATATACTAAATCAGTAGACTGCGGTAGCAGACATGTGCAGCTATGCTTTATATCGACACACCCCTGTAAGTGATGGCTGGATTTCTAACTAAAGCTGCTGCTCTACAGTGTTTTAAGGCCCCAGTTGATCATGACTGGCATCTCATTCTTATTTAAGGTAAACTAGAGTGGTCAGTAATGTCCAGATCAGCCTCAGTGCATCTATGTGACATTTACAGGTTCATTAAACCAGGACACTCTGGAAATCGTGTTCACAAAATCCAGACAAAAGGGTCAAAAATCTGTCTACAAATTGAGGCAAGAGTAGAAAAGATGCTGAAGAGCAAAAACAAGACTCCAGGAAAGCTTTAAACACACTCGCTCTCTCTTTTCTGGGTCGCAGGGAGGGGTAACGGTGGGCTCTAAAACACATGCGATGCTGAATAAGCAATAAGATCAGTTCTAGGGGATGGAGACCCCTGGTGGCCAGGTAGGGAATTGCTGACAGACTTTTGTCTCCTACAGCGCTCAAAGTTCAACAGACGTATAACAGTCTACAGACCGCTGCGGAGACTGAGGAGAACAACTACCGAGAAGCCATCCACCTCGTTAAGGTCACCAGCAACGAACCCGAGCCCAGTGGTCAGTGCACACACCTGCCTAAAGGAAGGGGTTTGTTATCTGCTCCCTCACGAGACAGTGCTCTCTGAATTCGTGTCAATCGTGTCTCTACAGCTCGGATAATGCCCCCACAGATGTGGACTCAGAGCAGTGTGGACAGCGGTGACACAGACTACGAACCGAGTGACAGCGGCCCAGACACACCTTACCCCTTGTCCACCTTCCGCAGTGAGTCTTTATATACACCGAAAGCCATAACATTAAAACCACCTCCCCATATCTCCTCTTTATCCATCTCATCAGCTCCACTGACCATACAGGACACTCTTTAGGTGTACAGGTCCAGACTGTAGTCCATCTGTTTCTCTGTATACTGTATTACCCTGTTCTTCAATGGTCAGGACCCCCACAGGACCACCACAGAGCAGGTATGATGTGGGTGGTGGGTCATTCTCAGCACTGCAGGGACACTGACGTGGTGGTGGTGGTGTGTTAGTGTGTGTGGTGCTGGTGTGAGTGGATCAGACACAGCAGTGCTGCTGGAGTGTTTAGACACTGTGTCCACTCACTGTCCACTCTATTAGACACTCCTACCTTGCTGGTCCACCTTGTAGATGGACAGTCAGAGACGATAGCTCATCTGCTGCTGCACAGTGCAGTGTTGGTCATCCTCTAGTCCTCCATCAGTGGGCACAGGACGCTGCCCCACAGGACGCTGCCTACAGGACGCTGCCCACAGGACGCTGCCTACAGGACGCTGCCTACAGGACGCTGCCCACAGGACGCTGCCCACAGGATGCTGCCCACAGGACGCTGTTGGGTTGGATGGTTCGGGTTGGTGGGTGATTCTCAGTCCAGCAGTGACACTGAGGTGTCCAGCAGCACTGCTGTGTCTGATCCACTCACACCAGCACCACACACACTAACACAACACCACCACGTCAGTGTCACTGCAGTGCTGAGAATGATCCACCACCACATCATACCTGCTCTGTGGTGGTCCTGTGGGGGTCCTGACCATTGAAGAACAGGGTAATACAGTATACAGGGAAACAGATGGACTACAGTCTGGAAGTGTAAATATGGTGAACCTCTCGTTCCAGACTCTATGCGGTACAGCGCGGAGGGCCGAAATCCACCTCTGAAAGCCAACCTGCAGAGTGTGACGGAGGAGGGTGAGTGTGGACCGGAGTTAATGTGCTGTTATATGTCACCAGGAGGCTTAATGGGCAATTCCACTGATGTGTCAGGATTCCTGTAGTGGTGTGTACAGAGTGAGGGAGAGAGGGTTTGGTGTGAGGTGTGTACAGAGTGAGTGAGAGCGGGTTTGGTGTGAGGTGTGTACAGAGTGAGTGAGAGAGGGTTTGGTGTGAGGTGTGTACAGAGTGAGTGAGAGAGGGTTTGGTGTGAGGTGTGTACAGAGTGAGTGAGAGAGGGTTTGGTGTGAGGTGTGTACAGAGTGAGTGAGAGAGGGTTTGGTGTGAGGTGTGTACAGAGTGAGTGAGAGAGGGTTTGGTGTGAGGTGTGTACAGAGTGAGTGAGAGAGGGTTTGGTGTGAGGTGTGTACAGAGTGAGGGAGAGAGGGTTTGGTGTGAGGTGTGTACAGAGTGAGTGAGAGCGGGTTTGGTGTGAGGTGTGTACAGAGTGAGTGAGAGAGGGTTTGGTGTGAGGTGTGTACAGAGTGAGGGAGGGAGGGTTTGGTGTGAGGTGTGTACAGAGTGAGGGAGAGAGGGTTTGGTGTGAGGTGTGTACAGAGTGAGTGAGAGCGGGTTTGGTGTGAGGTGTGTACAGAGTGAGTGAGAGAGGGTTTGGTGTGAGGTGTGTACAGAGTGAGTGAGAGAGGGTTTGGTGTGAGGTGTGTACAGAGTGAGGGAGAGAGGGTTTGGTGTGAGGTGTGTAGAGAGTGAGTGAGAGAGGGTTTGGTGTGAGGTGTGTACAGAGTGAGTGAGAGAGGGTTTGGTGTGGGGTGTGTACAGAGTGAGGGAGAGAGGGTTTGGTGTGAGGTGTGTACAGAGTGAGGGAGAGAGGGTTTGGTGTGAGGTGTGTACAGAGTGAGGGAGAGCGGGTTTGGTGTGAGGTGTGTACAGAGTAAGGGAGAGAGGGTTTGGTGTGGGGTGTGTACAGAGTGAGTGAGAGCGGGTTTGGTGTGAGGTGTGTACAGAGTGAGTGAGAGAGGGTTTGGTGTGAGGTGTGTACAGAGTGAGGGAGAGCGGGTTTGGTGTGAGGTGTGTACAGAGTGAGTGAGAGCGGGTTTGGTGTGAGGTGTGTACAGAGTGAGTGAGAGAGGGTTTGGTGTGAGGTGTGTACAGAGTGAGGGAGAGAGGGTTTGGTGTGAGGTGTGTACAGAGTGAGTGAGAGAGGGTTTGGTGTGAGGTGTGTACAGAGTGAGTGAGAGAGGTTTTTGTTGTGAGGTGTGTACAGAGTGAGTGAGAGCGGGTTTGGCGTGAGGTGTGTACAGAGTGAGTGAGGGAGGGTTTGGTGTGAGGTGTGTACAGAGTGAGTGAGAGCGGGTTTGGCGTGAGGTGTGTACAGAGTGAGTGAGGGAGGGTTTGGTGTGAGGTGTGTACAGAGTGAGTGAGAGCGGGTTTGGCGTGAGGTGTGTACAGAGTGAGTGAGGGAGGGTTTGGTGTGAGGTGTGTACAGAGTGAGTGAGAGCGGGTTTGGTGTGAGGTGTGTACAGAGTGAGTGAGAGAGGGTTTGGTGTGAGGTGTGTACAGAGTGAGTGAGAGAGGGTTTGGTGTGAGGTGTGTACAGAGTGAGTGAGAGCGGGTTTGGTGTGAGGTGTGTACAGAGTGAGGGAGAGAGGGTTTGGTGTGAGGTGTGTACAGAGTGAGAGAGAGAGGGTTTGGTGTGAGGTGTGTACAGAGTGAGTGAGAGAGGGTTTGGTGTGAGGTGTGTAGAGAGTGAGTGAGAGAGGGTTTGGTGTGAGGTGTGTACAGAGTGAGTGAGAGAGGGTTTGGTGTGAGTTTGGTTAGCTTCACCACCAGTGTGAACAGCTCTGATGTAGAGTTCCCCTGTAACCACAGAGGAAGGATGCTCAGTGATCTCATGGAATATAATAGAACCATTAAAAATGATCTGCAGTTAATTCATTAATTAAAGGACCAGTGTGTGTTACCAGTCACTGTAAAGTTTATATTCTGGAGAGTTACTTTATGCTTATTAGTAAAGGTTTATTATTAATTGATTGACTGATTGATTGATACGCCTGTTCAGGATAAAGCCGGACTGGGAAACTGAAAACTGACCTAGGAGGGTATTATCGTGGGGTGTAAAGATGTTATTCAGTAATTACTATCCATTGTTCCGCCAAAAAATTCAGAACGCTAAATAGTGGAAGGTTTTTCCCGTATTTCAACACTTCTAGTCTAAAAGATGTAAGAAAATAACCGTGTCACCTTACTGGCCCTCGCCCATGACACCAGCACCTAAGCCATGATCCAGGTATTACAGTAGGACTGATCTGTACTGACTGCTGATGTTTAGATTCAGGTGTTCCTGGTGACGCTACAGTGTGGGGATACCAACAGCAGCCCTATACAGCCAACAGCGCATTCCAAGGTCGTAATACAGCCCCAAGTGGTAGGTGGTTTAACTTGACCTTTGACATTACTTCTATCGTCGTCATCATCATCATCATCATCATCACCATCATTATATTCTTCTTCCTGTTATTGTTATTATATTTATAATGCTGCAGTGTGGTGGAGAACATTTGACACTTTATGTTCAGGGTGGGGGACAAATACATGTTTAGAAACTGATAAAATTAGAATGTTGGCTAAGTTAACTTGAACGAGAAATAGATTCTGCCACTTTAGAGAAGCTGTTAGAATTAGAATTAGGGTTAGAATTAGAAGTAGTGTTAGAAGTAGAGTTAGAAGTAGAGTTAGAATTAGAGTTAGAGTTAGAGTTAGAATTAGAAGTAGTGTTAGAAGTAGAGTTAGAAGTAGAGTTAGAATTAGAGTTAGAGTTAGAATTAGAAGTAGTGTTAGAATTAGAGTTAGAGTTAGAATTAGAGTTAGAATTAGAAGTAGTGTTAGAAGTAGAGTTAGAGTTAGAATTAGAGTTAGAATTAGAAGTAGTGTTAGAAGTAGAGTTAGAAGTAGAGTTAGAATTAGAGTTAGAGTTAGAGTTAGAATTAGAAGTAGTGTTAGAATTAGAGTTAGAGTTAGAATTAGAGTTAGAATTAGAAGTAGTGTTAGAAGTAGAGTTAGAGTTAGAATTAGAGTTAGAATTAGAAGTAGTGTTAGAAGTAGAGTTAGAAGTAGAGTTAGAATTAGAGTTAGAGTTAGAGTTAGAATTAGAAGAAGTGTTAGAATTAGAGTTAGAGTTAGAATTAGAGTTAGAATTAGAAGTAGTGTTAGAAGTAGAGTTAGAGTTAGAATTAGAGTTAGAATTAGAAGTAGTGTTAGAAGTAGAGTTAGAATTAGAGTTACAGTTAGAATTAGAATTAGAATTAGAATTAGAATTAGAGTTAGAGTTAGAATTAGAATTAGAGTTACAGTTACAGTTACAGTTAGAATTAGAATTAGAGTTAGAATTAGAAGTAGAAGTAGAATTAGAGTTAGAATTAGAATTAGAATTAGAATTAGAATTAGAGTTACAGTTAGAATTAGAATTAGAGTTAGAATTAGAGTTAGAGTTAGAGTTAGAGTTAGAGTTAGAGTTAGAATTAGAGTTAGAGTTAGAGTTAGAGTTAGAGTTAGTGTTAGAGTTACAGTTAGAATTAGAATTAGAGTTAGAATTAGAATTAGAATTAAAATTAGAGTTACAGTTAGAATTAGAGTTACAGTTAGAATTAGAGTTAGGTGAGGCCAATAGAGAGTTTAGTGCCATGTCTTGTGCTTCACACAGAGAAATCTGTCTTCCACATTTAACCCATCCATAGAGTGAAACACACACACTAGGGGGCAGTGACATTTGCCCGGACTGGTGGGCAGCCCTACTCATGGCGCCCGGCGAGCATTTGGGATTTAGGTGCCTTGCTCAAGGTCACTTCAGTCCTTACTGCTGGTCCAGGGAATCGGACCGGGGACCCTCCAGTCCCAAGGCTGGTTCCCTAACCTCCAGCCCATGACTGCCCCATTGTTGTGGATCATCACCTTTACACACAGAACTTCAAAGAGTATTAATATTAATAATCATCTTTACACAAAATATTTGAATAATTAATGTGAGCTCTGTCCTGTTTAGCTAGGCCGATTAGCATGACTGTCCACAGCTAACAAGCTATGCAGCTAATTCATCTTAATGTTGTTCTGTAAAGTTCTTTGTCTCCAGCAAATACAGAAACCCAAAGCTTACCTGACCTTCGAGAGAATACATCTGCCCTCCCCCCCCTTTAAGATCCTCCTTAAATGCCCACCCTAAATAAGTCCAAAGTAGGTTCAGTGTGAACACCATGTGCAGAGTCTCTATTCATTACCGTGGTCTTACTGTGGGCTGCTCTGTCTCCTCTATCCCCCTTCCCTCCTGCAGAAGACTCGTTCGAGACCTCCAGCACCTCGTCAGGAGAGTGTTATGAGAACACAGGACTCAGTTCTGCAGATATGGTCTCTGAGAATTATGAAAATACTGGAGATGGCAGAAATGACCAGCAGACTGCAAGTATGCTTGTGTTTAAATACCCTAAAATGAGAATAATCAGACAGATCAGATCAGATCAGACAGAAACAAACCGGATCTGCCTGCTGTCTGAGCACAGCCCCTGAGGTTTTGTTGGAGTGACTGAATGTGACCGCTTGATTGATTATCTGTCAGATTTCAGAGCTTCCTGGTTACGCTAGAGCTGTTGTGTGGTTCTGTTCTTGTTCCCAACATGTACTGTGTTTGTGTTCAGCGCTGCCCTACCCGGTTCCTATCAGCTACGACAATTACGACTACCACAGTCAGACAGAGGCCTCCTTCCCCGACCAGAGCAACGGCTTCATATCCAACCAGGGTGTGTAACCACTGTACAGCTACTGCTCCCTCACTCTGTACACACCTCACACCAAACCCGCTCTCCCTCACTCTGTACACACCTCACACCAAACCCTCTCTCACTCACTCTCTACACACCTCACACCAAACCCTCTCTCACTCACTCTGTACACACCTCACACCAAACCCTCTCTCCCTCACTCTGTACACACCTCACACCAAACCCTCTCTCACTCACTCTGTACACACCTCACACCAAACCCTCTCTCACTCACTCTGTACACACCTCACACCAAACCCTCTCTCACTCACTCTGTACACACCTCACACCAAACCCTCTCTCACTCACTCTGTACACACCTCACACCAAACCCTCTCTCCCTCACTCTGTACACACCTCACACCAAACCCTCTCTCCCTCACTCTGTACACACCTCACACAAAACCCTCTCTCACTCACTCTGTACACACACCTCACACCAAACCCTCTCTCCCTCACTCTGTACACACCTCACACCAAACCCTCTCTCACTCACTCTGTACACACCTCACACCAAACCCTCTCTCACTCACTCTGTACACACCTCACACCAAACCCTCCCTCACTCACTCTGTACACACCTCACACCAAACCCTCTCTCACTCACTCTGTACACACCTCACACCAAACCCGCTCTCACTCACTCTGTACACACCTCACACCAAACCCTCTCTCCCTCACTCTGTACACACCTCACACCAAACCCGCTCTCGCTCACTCTGTACACACCTCACACCAAACCCTCCCTCACTCACTCTGTACACACCTCACGCCAAACCCGCTCTCACTCACTCTGTACACACCTCACGCCAAACCCTCCCTCACTCACTCTGTACACACCTCACACCAAACCCGCTCTCGCTCACTCTGTACACACCTCACACCAAACCCTCTCTCACTCACTCTGTACACACCTCACACCAAACCCGCTCTCGCTCACTCTGTACACACCTCACACCAAACCCGCTCTCACTCACTCTGTACACACCTCACACCAAACCCGCTCTCCCTCACTCTGTACACACCTCACACCAAACCCTCTCTCCCTCACTCTGTACACACCTCACACCAAACCCGCTCTCACTCACTCTGTACACACCTCACACCAAACCCGCTCTCACTCACTCTGTACACACCTCACACCAAACTGCTTTCACTCACTCTGTCCATCAATCACTCTGATTATATGTTAAAAATGGAATCTGGAAATCCCCTTTAGTGGTTGTGTGGACTGAGAGAGGAAGGTGGAACCGGTCAGTACCAACTGATCCCACATTCTGCTTCAGCCTATCACATACCTTCAGAGCTGGTTCACTCTATAAACACTAACACCACCGTGTTTCTGTTCCTCTCTAAGGGTTTAGTATGGAGCCGAGCTGTGAGGACGACTCTCCCATCTACTCTCCTGTGAGTGCTGACATAGACCTCTGCTCCTCCAACAGTGACTATGACGACGTTGCCTGCTTACAGAGGCCTGACTAGTGTCCAGACATTATAACCCTCCTGCAGTACGCTGATGCCTGAGAACCACACACTCCTACATGCACATTTATTTTATCTTACACATTTATAAACCTTTTGAACATTAATATCTGAAATCTGTCTGTTTTCTGCTGCTGTAAATAAATCTATTTTGTAGAATTTGGAAATGTAATTGTGTGCATGTAGTTATTGGAACCAGCCACAAGGTGGCACCACACCCATTTGACCGAGGCCATACAGGAGACCTTTGCATTCAGACTTTGTTTAATTCAGGAGACAAATTCAGGCTTTAATGGCATCATTATGGTTGCGCATTGCAAAGCAATGCGCAACTATACTGTTATCCGATTTATATTCTTCTTCTTCTTCTTCTTATTTTTCTGCCATTTCTTCGCCGATTAACTCGCCCCGCAGTTTTCGAGATATCGACTCCGTTCCAACTCCAGATTGTCCGGTATTATGCGCTGATGTGGGCTTGTATACAGCTTTTGGATCGGATGTAAGAATTCCGAGTAGGAAGGAATTTTTCCGGAATTTTTTCCCATAGAGAATGAATGGGATCGAAAAACGCGTGCCCATCTAACCCACTCCCGCTCGACCTAGAGACACCAAATCGGATACACAGGCTCGGGGCAAAGCCCGGAGCAGGAATTCAGTGTTGGATTGACCCGCACTCGTTTGTTACTCTTTCTTTTCGCATCCCTTTTTCCTCCCATAGAAAATGAATGGGAAGGAAAATTGTTTGCCT
>JAMWET010005430.1:157500-190428 GCA_024036415.1 Prochilodus magdalenae | reverse complement strand
AATATCACACAACATCACCCACACACAACTCACACACACACATACACACACACACAAACACACCAGACACACACACACCACAACGATCACCTACACACACATACACACACACACACACACACACACACCACACACATACACACACACACACACACACACATACACACACACACACCACACACACACACATACACACACACAGACACACACATACACACACACACACCACACACACACACACATACACACACACACACCACACACACACACACATACACACACACACACACATACACACATACACACACACACACACACATACACACACACACATACACACACACACCACATCACAGTCACAGCTCAGTCCTTGCCTTGGGTGGGTCAGTAGACGAGACGCTCCATGTTTTCCTCAGGCTAGTCCAGGTGTTTCCTCAGGTTAGTCCAGGTGTTTCCTTAGGCTAGTCCAGGTGTTTCCTCAGGCTAGTCCAGGTGTTTCCTCAGGTTAGGCCAGGTGTTTCCTCAGGCTAGTCCAGGTGTTTCCTCAGGTTAGTCCAGGTGTTTCCTCAGGTTAGTCCAGGTGTTTCCTCAGGTTAGGCCAGGTGTTTCCTCAGGTTAGTCCAGGTGTTTCCTCAGGTTTCAGGCCATGAGTGTTTTCCTCCTCAGGTTAGGTCCAGTTTCGTATTTCCCTCAGGTTTAGGCCAGGTGGGTTTCCTAAGGCTAGTCCCCAGCTGTTTCCTAAGGCCAAGGCTAGTTCAGGTGGTTTCCTTGATGGTTAGGCCAGGTGTTTTCCTCAGGTTTAGGCCATGTGTTTTCCTCAGGTTTAGTCCCAGGTGTTTCCCTCAGGTTAATGCCCCAGGTGTTTTTCCTCAGGTTTAGTACCAGGTGTTTCCGTCAGTTTAGGCCAGGTAGTTTCCTTCAGGCTCAAGTCCCAGGTTGTTACTACCGTCACGGCTTACAAGATCCGACGTTGGTTTCCTCAGCGTTTAGGCGCATGGTGTTTCTCACTCAGGTTGTAGGCCCAGGTGTTTCCTTAGGCTAGTCCAAGTGTGCTTGCCCCTCAGGCTATCCCTAGGTTGTATTCACTCAGGAGTGTAGTACAGGTAGATTTCACCTCATGTTAGATCACCAGGTGTTTGTTCCTATCAGGTTAGGTTCCCTGTTAGTGTACTCGCTGAGGGGTTTTTTTCATATTCACGTGACAGTCCTCGCTTGTAGTTTTGGGTGGAGACGCCCAACGAATCCAAGTGTGGAGTGCACCCGTGGTCATCAGCACCAAGATGAACGGATGTGTCCAATGCACACGACCAGATAGTGCCGTGGTGTTTCCCTCCACCTCCTCAACCCTTCACCGCACCATCTGCAGTAACTGTTGATGATGTTCAAGCAAGCTGCATGGGATGGAATATCAATAGACTGCTATATGAGGACTCTAGCAAAAACCTGCTCCAATTCCCGAGCCGAACGTCTGGGGGCTTCGGTCACCTTTATCTTCAGTTCGACCAACAGCACCGGCACTCCCCAAGGCGGACCGTGTGGGCCCTTCTGGGTGGAGCTGTTCTGTAGATGGGTGGGATGGTAGAAATAAATGAGGGGTGTAGAAATAAATCGGTTCTTCAGCACCAGGGAAACGTGAAATCTTCTCATCTGAGAGCGAGTCCTAATCATTGGAAGGAGTCTGTGAGGACCCAATCAAGTGTCAATCTGAGTCCTTTTCCCCTGTGCACCCTGCATTCTGAGAGACCACTACCTTCCACTATCTTCCCTTCCCAATAAACACTCTTAGCCGACACGATCCCCTTCTGGATCCAACTACTCTTATTGATGATGAGTGTATATATCTCAGCTTCGGAAGCCAGTGCCGAAGTTTTCATTACGCCCGCCCCTAAATATCAAACAACTCGTGACAACAAACCCGTATTAAATAACAGGTCACTAACCGAGCCGTTTATACGACACATACAACACCGAACGGGTTAATTAAGCCTTGTTTTCCTGTTGTGTCCTGAAACGTGTATAGAAATGAATAATACTACTGTATTTGGAAGGAACAACTGTGACGTGTTGAATATTTATTTGGAGGAATATTAATGGTCTGATTCATTTTCAATTCCTCACTCAAATTACTGAATCACTTCAGAAGGAAAAAAAACAAAGCATTAAAGTGGGGAGAATAGCTGTACAATGGCTTGTCTTCTAGGAGATTACGGTGGCGGTAATGTGATGAAATTTGGAGCTCAGAGCACGCCTGTAATGAGCCATAGAATCTGGGCAAGAGAGAGAGAAAGACAGAGAGGACAAAAGACATTAAAACCCTGTAATCACAGACTTCCTCTCACTCCAGCTCCTCCGAACGCCGTCTCAGCGCCTCAGCCAGCCCGCACGTAAACCTTCTGTTTCTGTTTCAAAAACACATGACTACACCCGCTCTCGTCTCCTCTTTCTGTGTGAGTCTGGTTGCCCAGGTTTCACCTGTTATCACATTCACACGACCAGCAGCCAAGCCGCATAGACAAGTTCTCTTCACCTGTGGGACATACGTTTCCCTACGTCCCAGTGAGTCACGCCGGTCGCGAAAAAACACGCTCGCAGCTCTAACTCGCGTCCAGCTCCCAGCCAATGCCTCTCTCATATCCCTCCACCACTTGGCACGACTAGGACTCATGCTAACGGCTTTAATAGCGATTAGGCCGTGCAATCGCAGCTCGGGCCCAGGCGGTGGGCGGGACGAAATAGGTTAAAGTGAGTTCATTTTGGTGATAAATACTTTCTTTTTTCTGTCCTTTCTCTTCTCTTCTCCATTCTACTCACCGGCTCTGTCTCTCCCTATGAAGCTGCAAGCCACCTTTCAGAAAGTGTGACTTCGTCTGCTTTTAATGATTTCACCCTTTTCGCCTTCCTCCTCTGCACTCTTCCTTTTCTTCTCCTCGCTCGCGTCTCGCGCTCATAGAACTCTCATACCGCCCACTCCAGACTTTTTATACCACAGCTCAGAATCTCATACCCCGACACTTACGAGACTCTCCATAACCAACCCACTATCAGGACGTCTCCCCGATACCACAAGCTCAGAATTGCTCATGTTACCGCCACACTTGACCAGACTCTCATCATACCAACCACCTCACAGACTCCTATCATTTTATACCGCCGCTCATGTGTAGTACATCGATCATACCCAACCATCCAGCTCAGACTCTCATACCAGAGTCCACTCAGAACTTCTCATTTTTTTTTTTATTACACCGCTCAGACCCTCATCTCATACCCCAAGCCAACCTCTTCCCCCAGGACTCTCATTTACCGTCCTCCGCCTCAGACTAAACTCTCATGACCAACAGCCTCGAGAGCTCCTCATACCACCACTAGCTCAGACTCTCATTACACCGCTCAGACTCTCATCACCACCACTCAGACTCTCATTACAGCAACCTGCTCAGTACTCCCATAACCGCCTCGCTTCATGACTCTATACTCTCAAGTCACCCCAGATTCAGACCTCTCATACCACCTGGCTCAGACCACTCTATATCATACACCAACCTCAGACTCTCATAATCGCCGCTCAGTGTACCTCTCAATACCAACAGCTCACGATCTCTCATACCACCAACGCTCGGACTCCCCCCCCCCTTCCCATTCTCACCGCTAGACTCTCCATAACCACCTACTCACGACTCTCATTACACTGTCTCAGGACTCTCAATAGTAACCTACACCCGCTCAGTACTCTCATACCACCCCGCCCAGACTTCTCATACCACCGGCCCAGACTCTCATACCATACCAATCAGACTCTCATACCACACCGCTTCAGACTCTTCATACTGCCTGCTGATGAGACTCTCCGATACTACCGCACAAGACTTTTATATACCGCAGCCATTGACCCCCCCCCCCCCTTCTCATACCACCCCTCAGGACTCTCATACGCGCCACTTTCTGTCTTTGTCTTCGACTCCCCGTCCCTGTTACCGCCCACGCTCAGACTCTCATACCACCGCTCAGATTCTCATACCGCCGCTCAGACTCTCATACCAATACTCAGACTCTCATACCACCGCTCAGACTCTCATACCGCCGCTCAGACTCTAATACCACCACTCAGACTCTCATACCGCCACTCAGACTCTCATACCGCCACTCAGACTTTTATACCGCAGCTCAGGCTCTCATACTGCCGCTCAGACTCTCATATCACTGGTCAAACTCTCATACCGCCACTCAGACTCTCATACAGCTGCTCAGATTCTCATACCACCGCTCAGACTCTCATACCGCAGCTTAGACTCTCATACCGCCGCTCAGACTCTCATACCCCTGCTCAGACTCTCATACCACTGCTCAGACTCTCATACCACCGCTCAGAGTCTCATACTGCTGCTGAGACTCTCATACCACCACTCAGACTCTCATACGCTGCTCAGATTCTCATACCGCCACTCAGACTCTCATACCACAGCTCAGAATCTCATACCGCCACTCAGACTCTCATACCGCTACTCAGACTCTCATACCACAGCTCAGACTCTCATACCGCCACTCAGACTCTCATACCGCCGCTCAGACTCTCATACCACAGCTCAGACTCTCATACCACCACTCAGACTCTCATTACACCGCTCAGACTCTCATACCACCACTCAGACTCTCATACCGCCGCTCAGACTCTCATACCACAGCTCAGACTCTCATACCACCACTCAGACTCTCATTACACCGCTCAGACTCTCATACCACCACTCAGACTCTCATTACACTGCTCAGACTCTCATACCGGCCCGGGGCTCAGGCAGACTCTCATACCACAGCTCAGAACTCTCATAGGTACCACCGCTCAGGACTCTCATAATCACGGCACTCAGCACTCTCATACCACCGCTCAGCCACTGGGGGGCTCATACCACAGCTCAGACTCTCATACCACCACTCAGACTCTCATTACACCGCTCAGACTCTCATACCACCACTCAGACTCTCATTACACTGCTCAGACTCTCATACCACCGCTCAGACTCTCATACCACCGCCCAGACTCTCATACCACCGCCCAGACTCTCATACCACCACTCAGACTCTCATACCACCGCTCAGACTCTCATACTGCTGCTGAGACTCTCATACTACTGCACAGACTTTTATACCGCAGCTCAGACTCTCATACCACCACTCAGACTCTCATACCGCCACTCAGACTCTTCGTCATTACGTTCCGCTCAGACTCTCACATACCACACCGTCAGATTCTCATAACGCCAGCTCCAGGAATCTGCATACCAATAGCTCAGAGCTCTCATACCCACCGCTCAGACTCTCATACCGCCGCTCAGACTCTAATACCACCGCTCCAGACTCTCATGCTGCTGCTGAGAACTCTCTACCACCGCCACTCCAGACTCTCATAACTAGCTGCCGCAGACTCCATACTACCACCCAGCTCCAGATCACTGTCAAACTCTCATAACCGCCACTCAGACTCTCATACCGACTGCTCAGACTCTCAATACCACGCGCTCAGATCTCTCTAACACGAGCTTAGACTCTCAGACCGCCGTCAGACTCTCATACCACCACGTCTATCCTTCTCATACCACCGCTGTCAGGGACACTCTCATACCGCCGAGTCGTCAGGGGGCGAGTCTCAGTACACCTTGGCTCAGAATCTCATACCGCGACTCAGACTCCTCATACCGCCACTCAGATGTCTCATACCAGCAGACTCAAGACATCTCATACCACCGGCTCATACCTCTTAATACCACAGCTTAGAATCTCAATACCAACCTACTCAGACTCTCAATACCGCCGCTCAGAATCTCATATACCGCCACTCAACTCTCACATGACCGCCAACTCAGATCTCTCATACCACAGCTCAAGATATCTCATACCCACCGATCAGACTCTCATACCACAGCTCAGAATCTCATACCGCCACTCAGACTCTCATACTGCCACTCAGACTCTCATACCACAGCTCAGAATCTCATACCGCCACTCAGACTCTCATACCACACCTCAGACTCTCATACCGCCGCTCAGACTCTCATACCACAGCTCAGAATCTCATACCGCCGCTCAGACTCTCATACCACAGCTCAGACTCTCATACCACCGCTCAGACTCTCATACCCCACCTCAGACTCTCATCGCACAGCTCAGACTCTCATACCCACCGCTCAGACTCCTCATTCCACAGCTCAGAATCTCATACCTCCACTCAGACCTCATACCACCACTCAGACTCTCATACCACAGCTTCAGAACTCTCATACCACGCAGCTCAGACTCTCATACCAGCCACTCAGACTCTCTCATACCACCACTCAGACTCGATACCTCTCACTTACCACCATTCAACTAGGACTCTCATACCACCACTCAGACTCCATACCACGCTCAGGACTCTCATACCACCATTCAGACTCTATACCGCCATTCAGGACTCTCATACCACCGGTCGAGCCACCACTCAGACTCTCTACCACAGCTTCGAGACTCTCCTACCACGCCCAAGACTCTCATACCACCACTCAGACTCTCATTACACCGCTCAGACTCTCATACACGCGCTCAGACTCTCATTACACTGCTCAGAAACTCTCATAGTAACCAGCCTGCTTTCAGGACTCTCATACCGCCACTCAGACTCTCATACCACCGCTCAGACTCTCATGCTGCTGCTGAGACTCTCATACCACTACTCAGACTCTCATACTACTGCGCAGACTCTTATACCACAGCTCAGAATCTCATACCGCCACTCAGACTCTCATACCGCCACTCAGACTCTCATACCACAGCTCAGAATCTCATACCACTGCTCAGACTCTCATACCACCACTCAGACTCTCATACCACCGCTCAGACTCTCATACCGCCGCTCAGAATCTCATACCACCGCTCAGAATCTCATACCGCCACTCAGACTCTCATACCGCCACTCAGACTCTCATACCACAGCTCAGAATCTCATACCACCGCTCAGACTCTCATACCACAGCTCAGAATCTCATACCACCGCTCAGACTCTCATACCGCCGCTCAGAATCTCATACCGCCACTCAGACTCTCATACCGCCACTCAGACTCTCATACCACAGCTCAGAATCTCATACCACCGCTCAGACTCTCATACCACAGCTCAGAATCTCATACCACCGCTCAGACTCTCATACCGCCGCTCAGAATCTCATACCGCCACTCAGACTCTCATACCGCCACTCAGAATCTCATACCGCCGCTCAGACTCTCATACCACAGCTCAGAATCTCATACCGCCGCTCAGACTCTCATACTACTGCTCAGACTCTCATACTCCCGCTCAGACTCTCATACCACTGCTCAGACTCTCATACCACCACTCAGACTCTCATACCACAGCTCAGACTCTCATACCACAGCTCAGAATCTCATACCTCCGCCCAGACTCTCATACCACAGCTCAGAATCTCATACCGCCGCTCAGACTCTCATACCACCACTCAGACTCTCATACCACCACTTAGACTCTCATACCACCACTCAGACTCTCATACCACCACTCAGACTCTCATACCACCGCTCAGACTCTCATACCACCATTCAGACTCTCATACCGCCACTCAGACTCTCATACCACCGCTCAGACTCTCATACCACCACTCAGACTCTCATACCACCGCTCAGACTCTCATACCACCGCTCAGACTCTCATACCACCACTCAGACTCTCATTACACCACTCAGACTCTCATTACACCGCTCAGACTCTCATTACACTGCTCAGACTCTCTCATACAACGCTCAGTACCGCTCAATACCGGTCCACTCAGACTCTCATACCACCGCCTCAGACTCTCATACCTACCGCTGCTGGAGACTCTCATACCACTACTCGACTCTCATACCGCCACTCAGACTCTCATACCACAGCTCAGAAATCTCATCCCATACCGCTCAGGAAACTCTACATACCGCCGCTCAGAATCTCGATACCACTCGCCACTCATGGACTCTCATACCGCCACTCAGACTCAGCATACCACAGGCTCAGAATATCATACCACACCGCCTCAGACTCTCATACCACCGGCTCAGACTTCTCATACCACCGCTCAGACTCTCAATACCCGCCACTCAAGAATCTCATACCGCCACTGGGCAGACTCTCATACCGCCACTCAGACTCTCATACCACAGCTCAGAAGTCTCCATACCACCGCCGCTCAGACTCTCATACCACAGTCTCAGAAATCTCATACCACCGACTCGACTCTCTATACTTCATACCGCTCAGAATCTCCATACTGCCACTCAGACTCTCATACCACCGCCACTCAGACTCTCATACCCACACTCTCAGAAATCTCATACGCCAGCTCAGACTCTCATGACCCACAGCTCAGAATCTCATTACCCCGCTGGATGCAGACTCTCATACCGCCGCTCAGATTCTCATACCCCCACTCAGACTCCTCCATAATCGGCAACTCAGAATCTCATAGCGCCGGCTCAGGTGACTCTCATACCACAAGCTCAGATCTCTCATACCGCCGCTCACAGACTCTCCATACTACTGCTCAGTTACTCTCACTACCCTCGCTCAGACTCGTCAATAACCGACTGCTCAGACTCTCATACCAACCCACTGCTCGACACTCGGACTCTCAAATCACCGACTCATTACTCTCAGACCACAGCTCATACTCTCATACTCCCGCTCAGACTCTCATACTCCCGCTCAGACTCTCATACCGCTGCTCAGACTCTCATACCACCACTCAGACTCTCATACCATCACTCAGACTCTCAAATCACCACTCAGACTCTCATACCACAGCTCAGACTCTCATACTCCCGCTCAGACTCTCATACTCCCGCTCAGACTCTCATACCGCTGCTCAGACTCTCATACCACCACTCAGACTCTCATACCTCCGCTCAGACTCTCATACTACTGCTCAGACTCTCATACCACCACTCAGACTCTCAAATCACTGCTCAGACTCTCATACCACAGCTCAGACTCTCATACTCCCGCTCAGACTCTCATACTCCCGCTCAGACTCTCATACCACCACTCAGACTCTCATACCAACACTCAGACTCTCAAATCACCACTCAGACTCTCATACCACCGCTCAGACTCTCATACTCCCGCTCAGACTCTCATACTCCCGCTCAGACTCTCATACCGCTGCTCAGACTCTCATACCACCACTCAGACTCTCATACCACCACTCAGACTCTCATACTACTGCTCAGACTCTCATACCACCACTCAATTCTCACGTTAAATGTGTATGACCAGGTGTTTCCTCAGGTTAGATGTGTATGTCCAGGTGTTTCCTCAGGTTAGATGTGCGTGTCCAGGTGTTTCCTCAGGTTAGATGTGTATGTCCAGGTGTTTCCTCAGGTTAGACATGTTTGAGCCGTAGCGCTAACACTCCTAAGATAACCACAGTCTGGTCTGGGCTGCAGGCTGGGAGCTCTCTGGCAGCATTAAAGCCTTCACACCTCATGAGATCCGTCAGATCAGCAATTTATGCGAGCACGTCTGTAACTCCCGATGTCGTTCAGACCGAACGCTATTATATGCATCATTTGTTTGTTTTTTCCAAACCGCAGGTGCGGAGAGCTCACACGTCTGATCGCTGTGGTCTCCGGTGCCGGCAGAGCAAAAATGAAAATCGGTATTGGTTCTTTTCGAGAAGCTTGTGATACTAGCATCACCAAAATCAGTTCCAACTGGACTATGGGCACCTGGCACGTATGGGCAGCTGGACTATGGGCACCTGGCACGTGTGCAGCTATGAGTGGTTCTTCCTCATGCCTCCTGAGAGCTTCTCCGTTTGAGTCTTGGTTCCTCCTTATGGTGCTTCTTTGTGCTCTAGTGCTCTACAAGTTGTCATTTCACTTCCTGGTTCCTCTCAGTGGTTCTTCTATGAGATTATCATTTGAGCCTTGGTTCTCACTGTTTTTTCCTCAGTACTCCTGGGTTCTAAGTGGTTCTTACTGGTGTTCTTAAGGACCTTCTGCCGTATTCTTATTGGTTCTTACTTTTGTTTTTTAAAACTGGTTTATACTTTTGTTCTTTAAAAGCTTTGTTCTTCTCTGCTTCTTGGTTCCTTAGATAATACTCCTTGTGCTCTTCACGAGCTTCTCTTGGGTTCTAAGTGGTTCTTCCTGGTGTTCTTTTGGAGTTTCTCCTGTGTTCTAAGTGGTTCTTCTATAAGATTATCATTTGAGCCTTGGTTCTCAGTGTTTTTCCTTGTGTTCTTAGCGACCTTCTCCTGTGTTCTAAGTGGTTCTTCCTGGTGTTCTTTGGGAGCTTCTTGGTTCCTCAGATGGTACTCCTTATGCTCTTAATGAGTTTCTTCTGTGTTCTAGGTGGTTCTTCCTGGTGTTCTTTGGGACCTTCTCTTGTGTTCTAAGTGGTTCTTCCGGGTGTTCTTTGGGAGCTTCTCCTTTGGTCTTAGTGGTTCTTCCTTTTGTTCTTTAGAACTTTCTTGGTTCCTCAGATGTTCCTCCTTGTGCTCTTAATGGGCTTCTCCTGGATTCTTAGTGGGGTTTTCTTGTGTTCTTATGAAGCTTCTGATGGGTTCTCAGGGAGCTTCATCTGAGTTCATCTTAGTGGTTCATACTTGTGCTCTTATGGAGGTTATCCTGGGTTCTTGAATGTTCTTCCTTCTGTCCTCACGCAACTTCTCCTGGGTTCTTAGTGGTACTTTCTCGTGCTCTCTGCTTCTACCTTGGTTACGCAGCACTCCCAGCTCTGGAAAGCTGCTTTGGGATGGAGTCTGCTGCTGGAGCAGTGGAGCTGAATTGAGCTGAACTGGACTGAATCGGAGCGCAGCTGTCGTAGCAGTGGCTGTAGTCGTCTAGTGTTAATGGGGAGATGGTTCTGTGGATCCTGTTGACAGGGAACAGCAACAAATAACCACAAAGCACAGAACACAACATCAACCCACTTAAACACCAAACATATAATACCCAGTCACTCATTTCTTACTTTACCAGGAGGTACCGCACAGTTCCCCAGGGTTCTAAACAATATCAGAGAAGCCTCTATGACCTGGAACCACAGCCCAACTCATTTTAGAGCTACACAGATACAAATGGTGTTCCATTATAGCAAAGAATGTCGGTGCTTGAGCATTCATGGTGCTACATATACCCATTGTCTTTATTAGAACCTTTGGAGAACCTCTGTTTTAAGGGTGTAGCTGAATATAGTCACTGAAACCTGCAGCCAGAAGCTCTAACTCCCTCAGAGTGATCGCTGACCAAACTTTCTCTGCTCCGCCGAGGGATCTGTCGACGTCTCCGAGGAAGGTCTGATTACAGTTTAGCGGTTTGCAGGCAGTCATCCATCATGTTTGTGCTGCTATTGCATTGCCACACCAAAAAAGATACCAGAAGTTATAAAACTCTGAGCGTAAGCACCATAAAACAAATTCAGCTCGGAGCTCAGGAGCGTCTTCAGGCTGATGGTACGTGGTACTCCCTCTCCTCAGTGGCTGTAGGCTATAGGGCTAGTGTTCATAGGGCTACATGATGCCTACATAAACTCACATAACTGTGTCTTGCAATAGTTAATCAGTCAATCAATGAATCAATCAACCTTCATTTTCACTCGGATGTACATTGAGGGTGACGCAAGTTTTCCATTTACGTTAAACAAGAAATTAAAATGGATTTTAATCTGGAAAACTCAATTAAAAGAAAGACTATGCGGAAAAAATTGACAATTAACTCAAACAAATAAATGGTAAAAAATGAAAGAGAACAGTTAAGATAAAAATAAAATAATAATAAAATTTATATGAAATTGAAATGAAGGAATCCAACTCAACTTAAATATCAGGCTTACTCTTGGTAAGTCCATGCACCTTGGCTTGCTCGCTCGGGAAAGCCCACCGGAGAGAGGGCCACTTCATAAGGGCACAGTGCCCATCCCTGCTGATCCCACACACCTGTGCATTAGCAGTGGGGAGCACTTTCTCACTTCTGGCGGGAATGGCCGTGACTCCACCTCACCCCTGCCGTAGCCCACAGCCACCCGGGTCAAAGACAAGGCAAAGTCTGGGGGCTGGGTCCACAACACGGAGGCAGGGTGAGGGAAGTGGTGTGACCGCCTCCGCCAGTCGTCCTGCATCCTCTAAAATACCAGGCGGACTTTTTCGGCAGCACTGACGACACGGGTGGCTGCTTCAGGACACCCTCCGGGGTACCTGGCGGCACTGTCGTTGGTAGCAGTTTCCTGGTGACCTCTGGAGTGCTCTCTGGAGCCCAAGGCAGCACTGTCGAGCAGTGTGGCCACTCTGGGGTGCC
Organism: Prochilodus magdalenae; assembly: GCA_024036415.1. Classification (NCBI taxonomy): domain Eukaryota; kingdom Metazoa; phylum Chordata; class Actinopteri; order Characiformes; family Prochilodontidae; genus Prochilodus; species Prochilodus magdalenae. The sequence continues at coordinate 178,113 of JAMWET010005430.1, read as the reverse complement.
CTCTGGGGCACCGGGCAGCACTGTCTACTCCACCTCACCCCTGCTAAATATATAAGTATAATTGAATGTACTTAAAATGGACTAATATGTATTTAAGTGTCGCTAATTAAATGTATGTGCCGTTTCAATATAGTACACTTAAGTACAGTTAGCCTAATTTTATTTAAGTTTATATTTATTAGCACTATTGATTATATTTAATATACATAGTTAGCACACTTTCAGTTATACTAATTGTGAGTCCAAGGACCTACACTAAGTACACTTTAAATTATACTATTTACACTTTAAATTACATTAAGTACACTTTAAATTATAATAATTACACTTTAAATTACATTAAGTACACTTTAAATTACACTAAGTACACTTTAAATTACATTAAGTACACTTTAAATTATACTAATTACACTTTAAATTACATTAAGTACACTTTAAATTACACTAAGTACACTTTAAATTTTACTAAGTACACTTTAAATTAAGCTAAGTACATTTTAAATTACACTAAGTACACTTTAAAGTAACTTTAATGTATTTTTTTTCTCCCTTGTAGGAGAAGGCAAACTGAAATGAAAACAGACCAACAAATAAGCTTATAAAAAGATACTCAATAAAAAATAAAATAAACAAAATAATAAATATGGGGAAAATAAAAAACAATAGGAAGAAAAACAAAAAATGGCCTGAAATTAATTCTTATTTAATTACGGTTTAAATTGGGATTATATAAACAATAATAAACAAACAAACAGATAAATAAATTATAAAATCCGTAATAAATTTACATTAGATATATGTGTGCTGTAGATGGTTCTATGGGTACCCTTTTTAAAGAAGTCTCCTATGTAGCTAATAGAGGATTGATATCCTCTGACTGGAACACTTTCACAGTGAAATGAACCCTCATGGTTCTATATAAAGAACCCTTGAAGAACCGTCTTTTTCAGTATGTATACTGACTATGAAGTCTGCACTGTTTGACTCTAGAAAGAATTAATGTTGTCAACTCGACATTAATTGCAAACTCTCAAGAAAGATGGTTCTTCTAATGTTCTTTAGTGAAGACAGTGGCCCATTAGATGCTGAAATGCTCATTTGCATGGTGAAATGGTTCTTCAGATGGGTGGAGAATGTGTTATATGTGGTTCGATATAGCATCAGAAATAGTTCTTCTATTCCATTGAACAATTTTCAACATAGTTCGAAACTACAGTGGCCAACAAGTACAAAACAAATGAACACTCAAGAAAACAAAATTACTACAATAAAAAAATTACAAATAAAAAAAATTATTTAAGAAACAGAATTACAAAACATAGAAACTAATTTGCAAAACAAATAATTAAATTCAAGAAACAGAATTACAAAAATAAAAAGGAACTTACAAGACATGACAATTTTTCAGTCTGCTAATTCTGATGGAAAGGGTGGGTCTAACACACAGGAAGTTGTTGTCAATCAAACTGTTTGGCAGTGGTAGAGTGGGTGGCGTTTGGGATGGCAAGAACGCTAAATCATGTTTAGTCCTTTCTGTGGCGTGTGTTTTACCCAGCTGGCACTTCCTGTGTGTTAGACCTACTCTTTCTGTCAGAGGTCCCAGTTACTTAGTAAAAACAAGTACTAGTAAAAGTGTTTCATGTCTTGTAAATTAGAATTTTATTTTTGTAATTCTGTTTTTAATGGGTCTTTTGTTTATTAAATGTATTTTTTATTTGTAATTACATTCTGTTTTTGCAATTTAGTTTTTCTGAATAATTATTTTTTCTTTTGTAAAGTTGGTTTTATTATTGTAAGTTTGTTTTTCTGAATGTATTTTTTTCTTTTGTAAGTTAATTTTTGTAATTCTGTTTTTATTGTACTTTATTTTTGTTTTGTAAATAAATTTTTAATTTTTGTAATTTTGTTTCCTTAAATGTATTTTGTATTTGTAAATACATTTTACTTTTGTAATTTTGTTTTTCTGAATGTAATTTTTGGGGTTTTTTTTTATTAGTTTCTAGTTTTGTAATTTTGTTTTTTCTGAATGTAATTTTTTTCTAAAATGTTCATTTGTTTTGCACTTCTCGGCCTCGGTACTAAACAGAGCCATATACAACACCTAATCTGAATCCGGAGAACAATTTTACCATGCAAACAAATATTCAGGCATGTAGCATGCGCCCATGGTTCTACACAGAATCACTTACTTACTACAGAACCCTCTCCCATGCGTGTAGGATGTTACACTCGTTGGGTTGAACACTGTGCTATAGTAGGAATCCTGAAAGCTGAGAAATGAAGCCAGGAGCCTTAAAGAGTCTGACCACACCTTGCTCTGCTGCTGGACCTGTGGACGCCTCCTGGACTGGTCTGCTCTCAGTGATCTATCATCTGATGTCCAGTTAAAACAATAGAAGCACTACCAGAAACGTTCCCGCATCTTTTAGCTGATACGATCAGCTGTTGTCCTGTTTCTCTGTTGTAGGAGGGGGTGGTTGTTGTTTTGCGGCTGTAGATTATAGGTTTATGAACGCTACTCGTCTGGAAAGCTGTGTGCCTATAAAATATAGCATCCAGGTCCCCAAAATAACTGTGCTTATTTTTTTTTAATATCAGTTTTACTTTAGAACCTTTTCACCTTTAATATAGTGCTATTTTCAATCTGCCACTCTGAAAGAGAAGGGTGTAGACTGCCCCCTTTATGATAACCCGCACTTTGAAATCCCCACGGCGTCCTATATTCATATATATATATATTTATACACCGGGGTATTACATTTTTCCGCTGACAAAAAAAGAAGATCAGAACTTTTTTGGGGGGCTGTAATCTTTCCACCTGTAGCCGCGGAGGAGTGTTATTACGGTGGCCGCATGTATCCGTCCCTCCTTCCTGACGGAGATAAGAGTGGTCTGGCAAAGGCAACTTATCGTTCCCGAAGTTTGAGGAATTAGAAATTCAGGTTAGAGCTCGGAATTACGCAGATAAGGACTTCCTGGCTTTGAGCGCTAATCCGAAATTTATGCAGATACTCGGAATCCTAAGTAAGTGCTGGATTTGGCTCGACTCTAAGTCCAATTAGATAGCGGCGTCCATTCAGCCTCATCACTCTTCTAATTCGGATTGTTTGGAGGAGTGAGATTTGCGCGGCTGCAGGTAATGGCGGCTTTGAGAATCTATCAGAGTTCCTGCCGCCCCGGAGTGGTTAATATTTATGAGGGGTCGAGCCGTCTGAGCATACAGATGCTCCCCGTGCGTGCAAATCAGCTGAAAATTGCATATTTCTACTGTCAAAGTATTTCTGTCATACCTGACTCGCTTTTTTTCTCTCCCACTTCCAGCAGGACCATTATGTAAAACAGATTGGGAGGGAAAAAAAGATTTGTATCAACACTTCAGTGTGCTAAATCGTTTATTTCCCAGGTGCGGAAAAGGCTACGATTGACACGACTGGCTCCTTACAGCCTCCTTCAATGATTAGGACTCGCTCTCAGATGAGAAGATTCCATGTTTCCCTGGTTCAGAAGAACCGATTTATTTCTACACCCATCATCTACAGAACAGCTGCACCCAGAAGGAGGTGTGGGAGTGCGGTGCTGTTGGGAAGGAAGATAAAGGGTACCAGGATCAATAACTGATGATAAATTTAGACTGATATGATCAATATTTATTGAGCTACACATACAGAAGTCTGTCTCTCAGTATGGCGTCGGGCCGCCGTGTTCGCTAACCCAACACGCCAGACGTCTCGGTATGGAGCTGTAGAGGTTCCTGATGGAGTCCTGTGATAATCCATCCCATGCAGCTTGAACATCCTCACACAGTTCCTGCAGATGGTGCGGTAGGGGTGGAGGTGGAGTGACACCAGGCCTTCTGGACGTGTGACGACAAACCGTTCATCTCGGTGCTGACCACGGTGCCTCCACACACGGATTCGTTGGGCGTCTCCACCAAGACTAAAGCGGGACTCGTCACTGAAGATGACCCGCTGCCATTCTGAGTCCCTCCATGCCAGTCTGGTACGACACCACTGCAGTCTTTGGTGACGGTGACGTGGTGTTAAGGACAGTCGTGGTAACGGTCCATGGTGCTGCACTAACAGGGCGACCACTGCTCGCTGGGTGTTGGGTCAGTCAGGTACAGAGATAGGGCCCGTCCCTGCTTACGTGAAATGAGTGGTCGAGTGTGAGACTCTCTCACGATCAGGTTTCATACCTGTCCATAGGTGAGTTGTAGACGTGGTGACCCCTGGTTCCCATCACCAGCATTGTGATACAGCTCAGACACTGGTTATGGAGAACCCGGTGATCAGAATCACACTCACACTAAGGAGACCAGGACTGATATGAGGATAACGAGTTTTGAATCGGAGCTCCTTGGAGACGTTGTATGAGCGCCGTGAGCTCGGGCTTCTGCATGTGTGCTCCCCTAAAGCGACTTTTTGTCAATCTCGGAACAGTTCAAAGCAGGTTAAAGCCAAAGCACGGCATCACAAAGCCGCACCTGATCAGGCGTTTGATAAATATGCGACGAGCAGCAGGTATCAAACAATAAATCACTCGCTCTTCACACGGCACCGGGTTCTGCCCCAAAGCCAGCTCCGTGCTCTGCTCGGAATGACAATGTCCACACAGAGTTCCCCATTTACAGCCCAAAACAAAACCCAGAACAGAGAAAACACTCAGGCGCTTCCTGTTCCCTGTAAAACCAGCGCCGAGTGATTGCTGCTGATGAACGAGGCTGCCACGCGCTTGTTTGTGCACAACTTATGAGTGGCAAGAAGTGTTTTGTTGGCCATTAAGAGTGAAGCTGAAATCAGCAGTGAAAGGCCACGGGGGAGTGATAAAAAGGTAAAGAGAGGGAGTCTGCTGGTGATGAAGGAAAGAGGCCGGAGGAAAACATGAGGGCCCGGAAGCTGGGAGCGAACCGAGGGCTTTATTTCTTAATCAGAACTCCACAATAAACACACGGAGAAAGTCGAGCCTGGAGACGGGAGAGGCTGGTCCTCAAATCAAAGGAGCACAACAGAAGACAACAGAACAGTCTTCAGGACGGATTTCGTACGAGTTCCAGTTCCTCTGTTCGGGAATCCAGACATTACACAAAGGAGACCGGAAAACACGGATGCCTTTGAACTTTGGTGTTGCCGGAGACTTTCAGGGATATTCTCCGGATAAGGGTTCGCTTCCTCTGCCAGTCCGGTATGTTTTCCAGCTCTAGAGCGATCGGAGAATCGTTCTCTGGGACTCCTGAAATCTGGGGTTAGCTTCCAGGGGTGCTGTCTGCTGCAGGTGCAGAGGCCATCGCTCCTGGGATGTCGTGCGGGGTTGCGTGATTGGTTCATCTGGGCGACCAGGCAGGCCAGGGAACTACAGGCAGAGACATTCTAGTCGCTCAGCTGTCCCTCGTATCACTACTCGGCTTGACCGCCTAGTATCTATCTATCTATCTATCTATCTATCTATCTATCTACATGTCTATCTATCTATCTATCTATCTATCTATCTATCTATCTATCTATCTATCTATCTATCTATCTATCTATCTATCTATCTATCTATCTATCTACATGTCTATCTATCTATCTATCTATCTATCTATCTATCTATCTATCTATCTATCTATCTATCTATCTACCTACCTGTCTATCTATCTATCTATCTATCTATCTATCTATCTATCTATTTAACGGTGTAATTAGAACAGATATATGGTGTGAATGGTTATAGTGTGTATATGATCTGTTATTGAGTTTCAGGTGATGATTTTTCCCATCATGCTTCACTGCTGATATATTTCCTTCACCGTCTGTGAGGATCATCAAACGCTCAGACGCAACTTTCAAATGTCAGACCTCTCTCCTCCATAAATCTCCTAACGGAGGCAGTTCTGCTGGAAATGTAAAATCAAAGAGGAGACGAGCGTAATCCGCCTGTCTCCACTTCCACCGCACCGCTGTACCAGAGAAATCAATACAGAGAACCCCACCGCACACGCCCACCACACACACATGGCCACCGCACACACACACACACACGTACACCCGCACACAGGTACATGCCCACACACACGTACACCCACACACACACGTACACCTGCACACACGCGTACACAGGTACATGCCCACACACACGAACACCCGCACACACACGTACACCCGCGCACACACATACACAGGTACATGCCCACACACACGTACACCCGCACACACACGTACACCCGCGCACACACATACACAAGTACATGCCCACAAACACAGCAACTTCACACATGCATACACCCGCCCACAAGCCCACTGCACACACACGTACACCCGCACACACACACATAAAACCACACACACACATACACAAGTACATCCCCAGAAACACACAAACACACGTACAGACACACACACATACACACACACACAGGTACATGCTCACACACATGTACACCCGCACACACACGTACACAGGTACATGCCCATACACACGTACACCCGCACACACACATACACCCACACACGCACAAGTACATGCCCAGAAACACACATACATGCACACACACACATACATGTACACACACACGTACACATGCACATTTTCATCCACACACACACATGTACACCAGCACACACAATCGCACACACACACACACACACACACACACACACACACATAGACTTGTTATGTATACTGAAATATGAATGAGCTGAAATCATGCTGCACATTTAAACATGCATCTGGATCCGCTTTCAGGGGACCCGACCCACATACACTGTACCCTACAGAAACACAGGAGTACAATATTCTCAAATACACACGAGCCACCAGCCTCATAATCAGACTATTAACAAACATTACACATGATATACGATTACCATGCTGTGAGCGTCGGTGTAGCTATGTATATAACGTCCCGAGGCCATCGTTACCGTCACTGAACGGGTTTGGGATTATTTGGATGGTGAGAAACAGAAACGGCTAAACCAGCTTCTAGGACTGAACTTTGGAGGTGTGGAAAAACATCCCTGCTAGTTTCAGCTCCTGCTAGCTTTAACTCTTGCTAGCTTTAGCTCCTGTTAGCTTTACCTCCTGCTAGCTTCAGCTCCTGCTAGCTTTAGCTCTTGCAAGCTTCAGCTCCTGTTAGCTTTAGCTCCTGCTTGCTTCAGCTCCTGTTAGCTTTAGCTCCTGTTAGCTTCAGCTTCTGCTAGTTTCAGCTCATGTTAGCTTCAGCTCCTGTTAGCTTTAGCTCCTGCTAGCTTCAGCTTCTGCTAGTTTCAGCTCATGTTAGCTTCAGCTCCTGCTTGCTTCAGCTCCTGTTTGCTTTAGCTCATGCTAGCTTCAGCTCCTGCTAGTTTCAGCTTATGTTAGCTTTAGCTCCTGCTAGTTTCAGCTCATGTTAGCTTCAGCTTCTGCTAGTTTCAGCTTATGTTTGCTTTAGCTCCTGCTAGTTTCAGCTTATGTTTGCTTTAGCTCCTGCTAGCTTCAGCTCCTGTTAGCTTCAGCTCCTGTTAGCTTTAGCTCCTGCTAGCTTCAGCTCCTGCTAGTTTCAGCTCATGTTAGCTTCAGCTCCTGCTAGTTTCAGCTCATGTTAGCTTCAGCTCCTGCTAGTTTCAGCTCATGTTAGCTTAAGCTCCTGCTAGTTTCAGCTTATGTTAGCTTTAGCTCCTGCTAGCTTCAGCTCCTGCTAGTTTCAGCTCATGTTAGCTTCAGCTTCTGCTAGTTTCAGCTTATGTTTGCTTTAGCTCCTGCTAGCTTCAGCTCCTGTTAGCTTTAGCTCCTGCTAGCTTCAGCTCCTGCTAGTTTCAGCTCATGTTAGCTTCAGCTCCTGCTAGTTTCAGCTTATGTTAGCTTTAGCTCCTGCTAGCTTTAGCTCCTGCTAGTTTCAGCTCATGTTAGCTTTAGCTCCTGCTAGTTTCAGCTTATGTTAGCTTTAGCTCCTGCTAACTTCAGCTGTCTATCCATTCATCCGCCTGTCTATCTGTCCATCCATCCATCTCTCTATCCATCCATCTACGCATCTGCCCATTAGTCTGTCCGACCAATTACCCCTCCATCTTGTCTATGTTTCTACTCATCCATCTATCAATACTTTTGTCCATATGTCCTTTTTTACATCCATTTATCTGTCTGCCCATCAATCTTTCTTTTTGTCTGTCTATCCATTCTTGTGTCTATCTATCCATCCATCTGTCTGTCTGTCCTTTCATCTTCCCATCTTTATTGTCTTACTTCATTTTTCTGTTTGTCTCTACATTATTCTCTCTATTCATTCGTTTTTCCTTTTGTCTATATACCCATCCATCTGTCCATCCATCTATCTCTTTACTGTAGTGTGTTGTAGCGTGATGCAGTGCAGTGTGATGTACTGTAGTCACTGTGTGCTGTACTGTAGCGTTTTACAGTGTACTGTAGGTTGTTGTAGCGTAGTGTACTGTAGCGTGTTGTAGTGTAGTGTACTGTAGTGTAGTGTACCGTAGTGTGTTGTAGTGTATTGTGTTGTAGTGTAGTGTACTGTAGCGTGTTGTAGTGTAGTGTACTGTAGCATGTTGTACTGTAGTGTAGTGTTCTGTAGCATGTTGTAGTGTAGTGCACTGTAGCGTGTTGTAGTGTAGTGCTCTAAAGCGTGTTGTACTGTAGTGTAGTGTACTGTAGTGTGGTGTACTGTAGCGTGTTGTAGTGTAATGTATTGTACTGTAGCGTGTTGTGGTATAGTGTACTTTAGTATGTTGTAATGTACTGTAGCATGTTGTAGTGTAGTGCACTGTAGGGTGTTGTAGTGTAGTGTACCGTAGCATGTTATAATGTACTGTAGCGTGTTGTAGTGTACTGTAGTGTGTTGTAGTGTAGTGTAGTGTAGTGTAGTGTGTTGTAGTGTACTTTACTGTATTGTAGTGTAGTGTACTGTGGCGTGTTGTACTGTATTGTGTTGTAGTGTAGTGTACTGTAGTGTAGTGTACTGTAGTGTGTTGTAGTGTAGTGTACTGTAGTGTAGTGTAGTGTACCGTAGTGTGTTGTAGTGTAGTGTAGTCTGCTGTAGTGTAGTGTACTGTATCGTGTTGTAGTGTAGTGTACTGTAGTGTAGTGTACTGTAGTGTGTTGTAGTGTAGTGTAGTGTGTTGTAGTGTAGTGTACTGTAGTGTAGTGTACTGTAGTGTGTTGTAGTGTAGTGTGTTGTAGTGTAGTGTACTGTAGTGTGTTGTAGTGTAGTGTACTGTAGCGTGTTGTAGTGTAGTGTACTGTAGTGTGTTGTAGTGTAGTGTGTTGTAGTGTAGTGTACTGTAGTGTACTGTAGTGTAGTGTAGTGTAGTGTGTTGTAGTGTAGTGTAGTGTGTTGTAGTGTAGTGTACTGTAGTGTGTTGTAGTGTAGTGTACTGTAGTGTGTTGTAGTGTAGTGTACTGTAGTGTGTTGTAGTGTAGTGTACTGTAGTGTGTTGTAGTGTAGTGTACTGTAGTGTGTTGTAGTGTAGTGTACTGTATTGTGTTGTAGTGTAGTGTACTTTACTGTATTGTAGTGTAGTGTACTGTGGCGTGTTGTACTGTAGTGTACTGTAGTGTAGTGTACTGTAGTGTAGTGTACTGTAGTGTAGTGTGTTGTAGTGTAGTGTACTGTAGTGTGTTGTAGTGTAGTGTACTGTAGTGTAGTGTGTTGTAGTGTAGTGTACTGTGGCGTGTTGTACTGTATTGTGTTGTAGTGTAGTGTACTTCATTGTGCTGTACTTCATTGTGCTGTAGTGTAGTGTACTGTAGTGTAGTGTACTGTAGTGTAGTGTACTTTACTGTATTGTAGTGTAGTGTACTGTGGCGTGTTGTACTGTAGTGTACTGTAGTGTGTTGTAGTGTAGTGTACTGTGGCGTGTTGTACTGTAGTGTACTGTAGTGTACTGTAGTGTGTTGTAGTGTAGTGTACCGTAGTGTGTTGTAGTGTAGTGTACTGTAGTGTGTTGTAGTATAGTTCTTTTCCTTGTTCTTCCTCTGCAAACTCGTCTAAAACTTTTCACTTCATTATCGAGTGGAGCTGCATTATTCTCTCTGAGTGCTGTGCCGTCGCCTGTGTGATGGAGAAGAGCAGATGGTTACTCATCACTTTGGGAAAGAGGGGCATGACTGGTCAGCAGAATGAAATTGCTGACTTCTGTTGTCTCTTCTTTTTATTTCTTTATTTGTTGGCGGTTTTGAGTGACAGGAAGAATCCCCAAAGATGCCCTCGGGTCACGAGCGAGCTAAAACAATAAAAACCCAGCGAGTGTGTGCGTCTGTGAGAAAGTGTGTGGGGGTGTTTGTGTTTGTGTGATGCAGACTTGCTTGTGTTGGTGAACTCTCTCGGCTTTTCCCCCTTTATTGTCATCTCAGTGATCTGTACTCATGCTGCGTTCATGACCATGTTGGAAATTACAGGTTTTCAAATTCCATTTAGGGCAAAGCCTTTTTAACAGCCCTCCGATTTGCAATTCCCAAATTGCAGTTCGTAGCATTCCGATGCCACACATTTCGGTTGCCAGCATTTTGGTCGTGTGTGTTTGTGTGAAAGGCCCTTTTTGACAGTACCATGGTTACTGATGAGATAATGAAGCCAGAAGTGTGATTTAGCATGCTAGCTGGGTGTACTGACTGTAGTGGTTATGCTAAAGCTGAAATCCATCCTTCACGTTACTTTTGATACATCCCAATCACATACCAGCACTCTAAATAGCATGTACAATGTCATATACCACACTCTCTTGGGCTGGCATGGTACTGCACATGCACCTGACTTCTGGCATGTACTGGCTCGTCCCTGATTCCAGCTGCTCCACCCACTGGTCACACCTGCAGCTGATCATTGCCTCATTAAGACTGATGGCTACATAAACCCCTTTTTGGTTCTGCTAATTTCGGTGTTCTAATGTGAGTTCTAGGCTGTTATTTTTTTGGATCGCCTCGCCTCGCCTCCTGGGTTCTAATTTCAGCTCCTTGATTTCAGGTTTGTCTCTGTTGTTGACTGCCTGTGTTTTGACCCTTGACTGTTATCCAGAATGAAGCCACTCAGCACTTGCCTCACACCTCAACTCCCTCGCTGCATATGAATAGTGCAGAAGTGTGTGGTTTGGGATGCAGATACGAGGTTTTGTCCCAACTGCAACGTAGGAGGTGAAGAGGTTGGACCCAGTGTTGGTCAGCAGTGAGTTCAGAAACTGATTTGCTGGGGTGAATAGAGCAGGGACGTCCATGATGATGGCAACAGAACGCGGTTCCAGTCTAAAGCCCCATTGGGCTGGGATTACTTTTATATAGGGAGGTAGAGTACTGACTCAGATGGGAGTAGCTACTCGTTTTTTAGACGACCCTCAGCTCCAAAAACATGCGCCCACCAACCACACCAGCCCATCAATCAAAAATACCCAGCCAACAGGGTCATGTGACCACTGACAACTCATGGCGTTCTCCATGCCCACTCATCCATATGGAAGCCACTAACAACCGAGGTGGGTATGAATCCATCATTGCAGATCACGGATGGTATCTTCCAGTGAGACTTGTGTCGCACAGCTAGAAATGTCCAACATTGGTTGACGGAGCATGCCCAAGACTTCCAATTCCAACCATAGCCCCTAATTCCCTAATTCCTCAGACTTTAACCCTATTGAGCATCTGTGGGACCACCTTGATTGACGTGTCTCGCTCTATGGATCCTCCACGAACCCTCCAGTCATGCAGGGCTCCAGGTACCTTATTGAGTCACTCCCAGCCTGTCTAGCTGCTGTCTGTGTTCCACACACGGCTGTTACACTGGATATTAGCTGGTGGTCATAATAATGTGACTTGATTGTTTGTAACCCGAGGTTCATTTTGCAGGTAAAGGTAAAAGGCACTTGTAGAAAGACAGATGGATGGATGGGTAAATGAATGGACAGATAGATAGAGAAATGGTGTACAGACAAATTAACGGATGGAGAGAAGGGTAGATAGACAGACAGATGGAAAGATAGGCCGAGTCTTTACTGACACGGGAGCACAGTCGGAACTGACATGGAACCATAAAGTGGTTGGTGTAGCTTGGCGGATAACACCGCTACCTGCCAGGGAGTCACCTCCACATGTGGGAGACTGGGATTCGAATCCTGGTCTGGGTGACTATGCTGTGCTACACCAATAAGAGTCCCTGGGCAGGACTCCTAACACCACACTGGCCCACCTGTAATACTATTAACCTTGTAAGTCGCTCTGGATAAGACCGTCAGCTAAACCCTGTACATGTAAATGTGCATAGCACATCAGAATTGCCTTTATTGTCACACGATCACAAGTACCGGCAAAATTAGCCAATTCAGTTGGGAATAAAACCATTATTCCATATCCCGATGGAAAAGTAATCCCAACCAGATAGGGCTAAAGTTCCAGTGGTGTCCAGTGAGCAGCAGGCACTTACATGTTGTTCTGACATGCCTTCCGAACAGCATGAACATAGGATCTAAGCTATTGGGGGCCTCGCTGACCCTAAAGGCTACCATGCTACGGGGTCTATGCCCATCCTCACTGTATATGGGGGTGAATTAAACATGTCCTCCTCCAGGAAGGTTCATCATAGTGAGCTTGTTTTAAGCATACTGCCCCAGAATGCAGCACAAGCATCTCGGATTGTCCTACCCCAGTGTTTCCTCATGCCTCAGCGTGTTAAACCCTGGAAGGGTTTGGTGCTGACTCGGTGTGTTGAGTCAGGGGTGTTCGCGCAGGTGAAATGCTACAGTAGCACTGAAGCAGCAGCGCTGGGGAAGCCCTGGTGTACCGGCTCTGAAACTCTGTAGCAGTCTTTGCTCACACAGCACATCACAAGCTGTTGAAAGATTTCATCATTCCATCATCATTCCTACAGCGGTGCTTCCCCGTCCTGCTGGAGTTCTGCTTACATCCGTGTTTCCCCATCCTGCTCCTACAGTTCCTCTGCACGCCATTTTGTAGTGCTGGAAAAGACGCAGGGTTTAACCTTTAAGATATCAGTTCTTGGAATCCCAGAATTCCTGGTCAAAATGAACATGAAGCCTCCGTCTACATCTGTGTCATGAGAACTGAAGAAACTTCCTGGTGAGTGGTCCGTAATGCGTTGTGGAATGAAACCCATTTATTCAGTGTGAAGGCATATTCATGGGAACTGGAACATGGAGGTAACCGGATGGTGTTCTACTCCAGTCAGAGGTTCTAATGTACAGGTGGAGCTATCTTCATGGTGTACTGGAGATACCCGGATGGTGTTCTACTCCACTTAGAGGTTCTAGTGTACAGGTGGAGCTATCTTCATGGTGTGGATGTGTTCTACTCCAGTCAGCGGTTCTAGTGTACAGGTGGAGCTATCTTCATGGTGTAGTGGAGATACCCGGATGGTGTTCTACTCCAGTCAGAGGTTCTAGTGTACAGGTGGAGCTATCTTCATGGTGTACTGGAGATACCCGGATGGTGTTCTACTCCAGTCAGAGGTTCTAGTGTACAGGTGGAGCTATCTTCACGGTGTACTGGAGATACCCGGATGGTGTTCTACTCCAGTCAGAGGTTCTAGTGTACAGGTGGAGCTATCTTCATGGTGTACTGGAGATACCCGGATGGTGTTCTACTCAAGTCAGATGTTGTAGTGTACAGGTGGAGATATCTTCATGGTGTACTGGAGATACCCGGATGGTGTTCTACTCCAGTCAGATGTTGTAGTGTACAGGTGGAGCTATCTTCATGGTGTACTGGAGATCCCCGGATGGTGTTCTACTTAAGTCAGATGTTATAGTGTACAGGTGGAGATATCTTCATGGTGTACTGGAGATACCCGGATGGTGTTTTACTCAAGTCAGATGTTATAGTGTACAGGTGGAGCTATCTTCATGGTGTACTGGAGATCCCCGGATGGTGTTCTACTTAAGTCAGATGTTATCGTGTACAGGTGGAGATATCTTCATGGTGTACTGGAGATACCCGGATGGTGTTCTACTCAAGTCAGAGGTTCTAGTGTACAGGTGGAAATATCTTCATGGTGTACTGGAGATACCCGGATGGTGTTCTACTCCAGTCAGAGGTTCTAGTGTACAGGTGGAGCTATCTTCATGGTGTACTGGAGATACCCGGATGGTGTTCTACTCCAGTCAGAGGTTCTAGTGTACAGGTGGAGCTATCTTCATGGTGTACTGGAGATACCCGGATGGTGTTCTACTCCAGTCAGCGGTTCTAGTGTACAGGTGGAGCTATCTTCATGGTGTGCTGGAGATACCCGGATGGTGTTCTACTCCAGTCAAGGGTTCTAGTGTACAGGTGGAGCTATCTTCATGGTGTACTGGAGATACCGGATGGTGTTCTACTCCAGTCAGAGGTTCTAGTGTACAGGTGGAGCTATCTTCATGGTGTACTGGAGATACCCGGATGTTGTTCTACTCCAGTCAGGGTTTCTAGTGTACAGGTGGAGCTATCTTTATGTGGCCTCAGCAGCTCTCAGCCTGCTTCGGTGGTGGGTAACACTGGGGAGCTAAACGCAGCCCACTCCGAGTATAAATGTGAGTGTAGCGATTGTAGATGGTGTGTCTATCATGGGGGGTTCTGTGGGGTTCAGGTCAGGACTCATGTAAGTGTCAGTGGTGGTTCATGCATGTAGATGATTCCTCATGTTTGGAATTGTCACCCAGGAATACGGTTGTGCCTTCGGGGAGGAAATAACCCATTGGGCCTTGGGATGAACTCGGATCTGGGATGGAATGGTCCGTGTGTGGAGGCACCGTGGTCTGTTGTCACACGCCTAGAAGGCCTGGTGTCCCTCCACCTCCACCCCTACCGCACCATCTGCAGGAACTGTGTGAGGATGTTCAAGCTGCATGGGATGGATTATCACAGGACACCATTAGGAACCTCTACAGCTCCATACCGAGACGTCTGGCGTGTTGGGTTAGCAAACACGGCGGCCCGACGCCATACTGAGAGACAGACTTCTGTATGTGTAGCTCAATAAATATTGATCATATCAGTCTAAACTTATGATCAGTTATTGATCCTGGTACCCTTATCTTCCTTCCCAACACATCTGCACTCCCACACCTCCTTCTGGGTGGAGCTGTTCTGGAGATGACGAGAGTAAATGCTTTAATTACCTTCTTAATTACATAATGAATTACTTTCACCCAATGGAATTGCAGCTATGGTATAATTAGATACTGATTCATTTCTTCTTGAGGACAAAAGTGACCCAACATCTCCATCAGTATTCAAAAGCAGGATTCAAACAGAGTTTGGAAGTTTCGGATCTCCATTTTCCATGCTAATTCCCGGACTGTTTGAAAGAGCGATGAGAAATAATGAATATAAATTGTAGTAGGCGTATACACCACCGGGACTCCGGGAGGATTAACCTCATGAAGGGTTTGGTAATGACTTGATTAGTTGAGTCAAGTGGGAACAGCACTACTCGGTTTTGGGATCAGTACTGGGGGTAAACAGTGGCAGATACTGTCCAATAACAAAGAGGAATGTTAAATGACCATCGGGACCGTGGCTTCTTCACGGAGCCTTGCTTTAATTCTTGATGGCCTGAGGCACGAAGCACACTGTGTGGGAGAATTCTGATAGGCGTGTGTAAATTCAGAGCTCGCTGAAATATTCAGTAGCTCCAGCGCATGCTCTCGCTGGAGACCTGCGAGTATAACCTTGCCTGCTACTTTATTAATTGCAGATGTTTTCTCACCATCTGGCCTTCAGACGCTGTGCGTTTGTTTGTACATCTCACATGACATTTATTAAGTGTCGTTTATTTGGCAAATGAACTAAACAACAGTGCACCAGCTGTGTAGCTGCTAGCAATTAACGCTTTTTAATAGAAATCAATAAGGACGACTGTATGTAGATTTTTTTATTTTCTCCATTTGGGCCTGATCTGCTGTGTGGGATGATGACCAGAGGAGAGTGCACAGATGGAAATGCCATTTTAAATAAAATGAACTCACATTTAATTAAACAGTTATCAGACCTTCAGGTTTTCATTTGTCAATAAAGGTGTTATACGGAATACTGGGCGGGAACACAGACCAAAATACAAACAGACTTTTCACTCTCGCCATGACCACCTCCTATTTAAGCTCTCAGTTCCTTTCCCAAAATGCGAAGATGGAACTCGGAAAGGCTGTCGGAATGACTTGTTATTTTATCTTCATGCAAACCCTTTTTTTCCGCTTGGCATGTGTCACGGTGCAGCAGCCCTGTTTAAATGTATAGTGGTGTTTGGTTGGGAATGTTGGTCAGGAATAGCGGAATGAGGTTCCACTGAAACTTTTCCGTCTCCAGCCGCTGGTTTTGTATTGATTGTGTTTCTTAGTATTCCACAGTATTCCATATTTCCTGTCTCCTCCCTCTCCGACCATGTCCAGGTCAGTCTCCTGTGGGATTGCAAATGCCATAGACATGGGGGATGTGGGATGCAGCAGACCTGCTGGCGAACGCTATCCAGGATGCAGTGGCTATACAAGCACAAATTCATTCTTCTGCCTGCCCACTCTTCCAGTTCCCCGCCCAGTTCCCTTCATTCCCGTTCCCTGAATGGCCTGGAATTCCATGTTCTATGTTTCCCTCTGTATCTTTTCCATCTCCAGCCGTGGGTTTTCTTTCTGTCCCTGTATATGATTCTGTGCTTGTTACTATATCTGTGTCCGTCTTTATCTCTGAGTTTGTATCTGTCCCCGCTCCTGCCACAGTCCCAGTTCCTTTGGCTGCTGTAGGCCCCTTTTCCAGCCAGTTTAACCTTTAGCCCCAGTCCAGTGTCCAGTCCCTGGTCTCTGATTGAGTCCGTGTGCATGGCCCTCCTCCTACCTGCCTCCCACTGTAGATGCCTGTTTGTGTTTGCCCCTCGGGAACTGTACATTGGATTTGGGGTTTCTGTCTCAGATTTCCCAGTGTCCTCTGTGTGCGCCAGTGTCTGCCGCTTTGTCGTAGCCACATGCTCTCATGTTCTCCTGTTTTTGTTTTAGTCATTACGCCGGCCCTGTTTCAGATTTCCCATTAGTATTCCCACCTGTGCCTAGCTCCTAGTCTCCTGCCTCTCCCAGGTGTTCCTCGTTGTGCCTGGTGTAAGTCGAGCTCTTTGTTTCGGCCTTGCCCGTCTAGTTTGACATCGTCTAGTCCTGCGACGTTGTGTGCTTCTCCTGCGTCAGTCTCACTGTTTGTTCTTGTTGATTTTTGTCATTTGCAATTACAGACAGTCTCATCACTCGCCGAATGTGACAGCGGACTAGACTGTTTACCGTGGCTGTTGCGAGTGTGTTCAAGGCTCAGCAGTGGCTCATTAAGGAGAACAAGGTCAGGCTTCGGGAGGGACACCACCTGCTTCTCCAGCAGCTCCTCTCTGGTGGAGATAGAAGGGCACCTTGCGTTCAGCCAACATCTCTCCAGTCCTGGCGACTAAAGGGTCCACTCTTCCCCAGAGGATACATTTCTGTGGGGTTCAGGGGACTGTGTTGCCTGGCAGCCGGACCTCAGTGGACCTCAGTGTTGAATGTTGATGTTTTGTGGGGAATAGTGGTGTACGTTTGGGAATGGTGGTGTTTGGTTTAGAATATTGGTGTGTGATTGGAAATGTTGATGTTTGTTGGGGAATGTTGGTGTTTGACCAGGAGTAGAGGTGTGTAGTGAATTGGTGGGGCTTGGTGTGGAATGGTGGTGTTTGGTGGGGAATATTGGTGTGAGGCCGGAGGTAGAGATGTCTGGTGTGAATGGTGGTGTTTGGTTAGTAATGATGATATGTGGGGAATGTTGGTGTGTGGCCAGAAAAAGAGGTTTGCGCTTGGTGTGGAATAGTGGTGTTTGGTAAGGAATGATGGTGTTCGATGTGAAATATGATGTGTGGTTGGAAAGGGTGGGTTTTGTTTGGTAATGATGACTGGAGGGGAATGTTGGTGTGTGGCCAGTAGTAGAGGTGTGTTGTGAAATTGGTGCCGCTTGGTGTGGAATGGTAGTATTTGGTGGGGAATATTGGTGTGAGGCCAGGAATGGAGATGTGTGGTGTGAATGGTGGTGTTAGGTGGGCAGGGGTGGTGTTTGGTGATGGCAGTGTTACATGGGGCATGGAGGTGTTTGGTGGGAAACTGAGGTGTTTTGGCAGGGACTTATGGTGCTTGATGTTGAATAGTGGTGTTTGGTTGTAACAGTGGTGTTTAGTGTGGAATGTTGGTGTGAGGTCAGGAATAGAGGTGTGTGTTGGGTTGGTGGTGTTTGGTTGGTAAGCGTGGGGTTAAGTGGGTAATGGAGTGTTTTTGGCAGGGAAGTAGGGTGTTTGATGTAAAGTATTGGATGTTTGGTTGGCAAAGGTGGTGTTTGGTGGGGAATGTTGGTGTAATGCCAGGAATAGAGATATGTGGTGTTTATTTAGCCATGGTGATTGTTGGGGAATGTTGGTGTAAGGCCAGCAGTAGAGGTGTGTGGTGGGGCTGGTGGTGTTTGGCTGGTAACGGAGGGGTTAGGTGGGGAATGGAGGTGTTTTTTGTGGGGATATATGGTGTTTGATGTGGAGTATTGGGTGTTTGGTTGGCAAAGGTGGTGTTTGGTGGGGAATGTTGGTGTAAGGCCAGGAACAGGGATATGTGGTGTTTAGTTAGTCATGGTGATTGTTGGGGAATGTTGGTGTAAGGCCAGCAATAGAGGTGTTTGGTGGGAATGGTGGTGTTTGGTTGGTAATGGAGGGGTTAAGTGGGTAATGGAGGTGTTTGGTGGGGAATGGAGGTGTTTTTTGTGGGGATATATGGTGTTTGATGTGGAGTATTGGGTGTTTGGTTGGCAAAGGTGGTGTTTGGTGGGGAATGTTGGTGTAAGGCCAGGAATAGAGGTGTGTTGTGGGAAAGGTGGTGTTTGGTTGGTAATGGTGGTGTTTTTAGTGGGGAATGATGGTGTTTGATTGGCAAGGGAAGTTCCCTGGTAGGACTGTTCCCCTGCACTATGCTAGGTGGAGCTGATACCATGGACGGTGGGTGTAGGACGGAGGTTTTATTGAGTGGGCTGATTGTTGTGTTCAGAACTTTTCACTATAAAACAGAGAAATGAAGTAAAAGGCCCGGAGTCCAAACACTGAGTACGGAGACAGGGCAGCTAAAACATTCTGTTCCCTAACTAAAGCGCTGAAGACGTACCCTCGAGGCTTCCACCACAGTGTTTCTGAGAGAGTCCTACCTGAGCCGTCCCTACTTTCCATCTCTCAGCTTGAAAACAGCAAGTTTGCAGAAACTTATGCCAGACACTCTCACTCCAGCGCTGGCTGTGTCGTGTGGCAGATCTATATCTGTGCTGTATCTGCTACACCTGCTACGTTTATTATTTTACAGTATAGCATACAGTACAGGGAAGAGGACTGCAGTGCAGCTCACATGGAATCATTTCACTAGAAGAAGGAAAACCCGCAGCTACTCATGTGATCTGATCGATATCCAGGTCACAGTCACAGACAGACACGATCTAACTTAACTAACCTGTTCTCATCACGTCTTTCATCGAGCACACCGAGAAACATCCACGGGGCAGCTAGAAGCAGGAGGTGAGCTTCTGTGCTCCTGACTCTCCGAGAGCTGATTGGTAAAAGGTGTTTGGATGAAGGAGATGGGATTGGACGTGTGGGGTTCACAGGTGGCAGAGGCCTGTCAGTAATCCAACTTTCAGAGGAGCTAAGAAGACCCAGTTTCATCGTTGGGCCAGTCACGGTGGTGTTTGGTGAGGAATTAAAGTGTCCGATCAGAAATAGTGGTGTTTGAAGGAGAACAGAGGTGTTTGGTGGAAATTAGTGGTGTTTGGTGAGAAATGTAGGTGTTTGGTGAGAAACTGTGGTGTTTTAAAGAGAATAGTGGTGTTTGGTCGAGAATTGTGACATTTACTCAGGAATGGTGGTGTTTGGTGGAAATTAGTGGTGTTTGGTGGGAAATGGTGGTGTTTGGAGAAGAATATCGGTGCTTAGTCTGCAATGGTGGCATTTGGTGGGGAATACAGGTGTGTGGTCAGAAATGGTGGTGTTTGGAGGGGAATAGAGGTGTTTGGTTGGGAGTGGAGGTGTTTGGTCAGTAATAGTGATGTTTGGAGAAGAATAAAGGTGTCTGGTGAGGAATGGAGGTGTTTGGTCAGTAATAGTGGTGTTTGGAGGAGAATAGAGGTGTTTGGTGGGCAGTGGAGGTGTTTGGAGGAGAATAGAGGTGTTTGGTGGGCAGTGGAGGTGTTTGGTCAGTAATAGTGGTGTTTGGAGGAGAATAGAGGTGTTTGGTGAGCACTACTGAAGACTTGCATGTACATCAGTCCACACTTAGACTGCAACTGTCTACCAATGGACAACATTCAGGAAGTTGCTGCTCGTCCTAGAAGTGAGCGCCCTGTTACAGTTGTTCTCAGTGGCTCTGGTGCATTACTCAGATCCCGGACATTCCCAAAATGACATGTCCAACCAATGGGTACCAAGGCTGGTTGAAGGGTGCAGCAGCTGAATGTTGGGAGAACAACTGTGTCCTCACAAGACACCATTAGGAACCTCTACAGCTCCATGATGCCAAGATGTCTGGCATGTTGGGTTAGCAAACACGGCGGCCTGACGCCATACTGAGAGACAGACTTCTGTATGTGTAGCTCAGTAAATATTCATCATATCAGTCTAAATTTATCACCAGTTATACTAAACCCTACTGAGGTGAA